>QJPP01005512.1:0-74843 GCA_003996215.1 Jaltomata sinuosa
GGGGGGGGGGGGGGGGGTGAGAGGTCTAAAATAGCCGTTGGGTGGCTGAAATAGACGTTACCCAACGGCTACAAACGACACCATTTTTAAAAAAAAAATCCCGCGTTGACCGGTTGACCGGACTGGACCGGTACCGGTTTGTAACCGGTACGAACCGGTATCGGTTTTCCGATATGGATGGTCCGTTCCATTCAACGGCCGGTACCATTCCGTTCCATCCCGGTACGTACCGGACCGGTACAGACCGATACCGGTACCGGAATGGACCGGAATGGTACCGGTCCGTACTGGTCCGGCGGGCACCCTTAGTCTAGGGCACTGGTGCCCCAAATCCTGTGTTACATCTAAGGGATAGCCTCGGGGCATGACACTCACCCTGTCCAACTAGATGCTAAATACTACTCTCAAAACATATACATATAGCTCACATATACTTGTGACATATGTAATGCCAAATTTGTTTGAAAATCATAAGGGCATATCTAATACCATGCAATTCACGTAGCTTAGATAGACATATCTAGATGCCAAACCTTTCATAAAACATAGGGACATATCTAATGTCATGCAATTCATACTTCAAAATCCTTAAAACTTAGCATAGCCATAATTCAAAACATACTTTTCTTTCTAAATTCATAACTTGAAGAAGTTGGGATGCACTTTCATAAATACATAAGGCCATGTTATCTAAACATGTCAATTGTCACTTGAAATCATGCAATTCAATGGAATCATGCTAGAAATCATCTTTAATGCATGGGCTTTTAAAATCAATTAAGGAACCTCAAATAAATCATAGATAAGTAATGAGAACCCATGGATTGATGCTTTGAAACTGGCCCATAAGTTTTCTCCAAATTGGGTAAGAACCCTAATTTCACAAATATATAAATTAAAGTAAAATCATGGGTTTTGGGCATAAGGGTGAAATAAATCCCTTATAGAATACCCACATGCCTGATTTAAAGCTTTTCCAATTAAGAATAAGAATAATGGAGACTTGGAATTGAAACCCTTGATCTTGAGCTTGAGCTTGAGACTTGGAGTTATGAAGTTCTTTTCTCTTTTGGGTGCTTGAATGAGGGAATAAGAAGAGACTTAGGCTAATTGAGGTAGAAACCCTACTAAAAGGGATCAAAACGACCTCACTTAAGAGTTAAAGGAGTGAAAAATTACAAAAATACCCCTGGACTTAAGCTTGGAAAAACTGATAAAATAACTTGACTTCAGAGACCACGAGTCAGTCTACGGACCGTCAAAGTGAATGACGGACCGTCATCTGGTCCGTGGTTTAAAGAACCACTTCTGGGAGTCTACTGGAATTCCATTCCACGAGTCACTCTATGGTCCGTGATTCTGAATGATGGACCATCCTATGACTCGTGGTTTTGACTTCAGGAAATAAGGATTCTCTGCCCCTTAGAAACTACGGATGGATGGACGGGTCGTGGAATGGGTTGATGGGTCATCAACCCACTTGTAGAATTTAGAGGACTTGGTATCTCTATGAAGGTGATTCCATGGGTAACAGGACTGGACCGTCGTTCGAAACGATGACCCGTCAAGTCACTCGTGGAAACTGGGGAAATAAAGCTGAAATTTGATAAATCATGGGTAACTCTACGGACCGTAATTTTGGTCTACGAATCGTGAACCAACCAGTGATTTTGAAAATAAAATTTTTAAGGTTCGGGTCTATTTTCACGAGTCACATTACATACCGTGGTTTCATTTCACGGGTCGTCATCCTGTCTGTGGTCACTGACAGTGCTGCAGTAAAATACCCATAACTTCTTACTCCAAACTTGGATTAATGTGCGATAGGTGGCATTAAAAAGAAGACTCAAAAACATTTAATTTGGTGAATACTAGGCCACCTAAATCTTTATATTCTAGGAGGAATGGTCGATTGAAGTTGACCCTAGTTTAGTCTTACATGAAAACTCATTTGGTTGAGGTGCTTTCAACTTAACTTGATGATAGAAGTTTCTTATGAACGTGATTCGCATCCAACGCACTCACCACACTAGGGAAATGATCATTACACTCATGAAAAAGGTTCGGGTATTAGCTTAGGATTTTTGGGGTGTTACAAACATCCTCGTCGATTGCACAATTTTCTTAGATTATTGACCCAAAAAAATTAAAATTTACTCCAAGAAAATGATTACCTAAATATGGAAGATTTATGTTTTTCTTTTGAAAAAAATAAAAATTAATTATGGTAAGTCATACCTTAAAAAAAATAATGTAAAACCGAAATATGTTAAGAAAATGTTAAATCATGTATAAATAATTCATGTATTAGTAATATTTGCATTACTTTAATCGGTAACCAAACGATCCCTAAGGACTAAATGAAACCACCATCCTAGGGTATGGCCTAGTGGAGAACCATAAGGTCTCAGGTTCAAATTCCAGCAGAAAAAAATACTAGGTGATTTCTTTTCATCTGTCCACCCTCGATGAACAAAGTTACCCAGTACCTATGCTGGTTGGAGGTAGAAGTTTTGCAGGTGCCCCGTGATATTAGTCAAGGTGCGGACAAGTTGGATGAAACACCACAGTTATAAATTAAAAAAGGCTTCTTACCTAGCTTTAATGGTTAATGAAGTCTTTTACTTTTGATCAACCCAAAATCTCTTCTAAACAGTCCCAAATTTTAAATATGAGTTTTTCTCGATGTTTCGAGTCTTTTGATATATTATTCACTCGAAATGATTTAGGTTTGCGGCACATCGAATTTTCAAATTGAGCTTTGAAGAAGTTTTAAGGATAAATTACCTAAAGAACTAAACATCCCTACTATATATACTATTTTTCCCATCAATTTATTTTAATTACTCAATATATCGCATCTTATCAGAAACACTCTTCTTTATACCAGATACATCACCAAAACAGATCTCTTATTTAATAGAGTAAATTACTCTCCTCCCAAATTCAAATCACCCAAATCACGGTTAATTTATCTTCCCCTTCTTCCTTTTCTTCTCTTCTTCCTCTGCTAAAAGTAAAAGCCGCCTCCACCACTGGTACATATCCATCTGAATATCTAAATATTACCAAACAATTGCATTTAACTTACTAATTTGTGAGTGCCAAATGAATATATTTCTTTTGTGTTTAAAGTAAATGGTAATCACGCCTGTCTATGTAAACAACGCAGACTATGTTGACAAGATTCCATATGAAGAAGACACAATGAAGTCCCAAAATTCATCAAGATGGGAAAACACAGTAGAGGATAAATAAGGGAGATGATGCCACCAGAAACTGAATTTAGAAAGGGGAAAGGGATGGAAATCAGAAGAATGGAGTTTATATTTATTTATTTTTGGTGATTTTCTTGCTGGCTGAAAACACTAATTCCGACAGATCTGTATTATTTTGTTTCCATGGCTATTGTTACTGTTTGAGAAGTTTCGTCTTGTGATATTTCTATTTCTCTGCCAGAATTTCATGTTGTTTCTGAAGATTATCGATATGCTGGGTGCCGTAGAGTGGTGGGTGTCGTAGGGTGGCAAGGAGGAGGGTGAATGTACCTGCGTACTCATGTATCATAGTCTACTAATTCATATTGAATATGAAACTTAGTGCTTGTTCATGTACATACAGATGTATCTCTGTCAGATTTGTGTTTCTTTTTCTTCTTCTTTTAAGCATGTATCTATGCACATATACATGTATCAACAGTTCCAATGTGGCAACTTGATACTAGATACATGTATTTTGAATTCACTATATGAAATTTATATTGGATACATCAAATTAATACTGGATACACTAGATTAAGTTGATTCTTGATACATGTATTTTTGGATATAATATATGAAATTGATACTGGATACATCAATTCATTATTATATTGGATACATCAATTCATTATTATATTGGATACATCAAATTAATACTGAATTTACTGTATTTTGAATATAATGTATGAAATTAGTACTAGATACATATAAACATATATATGAAATTAGTATTAGATACATAAAAATAAATACATGAAATTTATACTAGATACATATAAAAATATACATGAAATTAATATTAGATACATATAAAATGATACATTAAATGAAAAGTAATCAAATTATATAACCAAGATATACATATTTCCATCTTATATTAATGAAATTAATGAATTTATTATTTTTAAAAAATAAAAAATAAAATTAATTAAACATATATACATGCCTTGATTTTCGTCTTATATTAAGTGATTTGATTAATTAAAATTTCTATAATTAGTTGTTCATGTATGTGAGATATATACAATTAGCTTGAAATATGCATGTATCTGAAGTATGAAAAGTGATAAAAAACATAATTAGGTAAACTAGCGTCTTAAAGAATAATGTGATTCTAAAGATGTGGATTATATGAAAGTTATCCAAGTTTTAATGACTGAAAATAACAAAGAAAAAGGAAGGAAGAAAGAAAACAACGAAAAAGAACCTAAAGAACGAGGAAGAAAAGAAGAAGTTGAAGAAAGAAGAAGAAAAGAAGTAGAAGAACTGAAGAAGGAAGAGAAGTAGAAGAGTAGAGCAGTGAAATGCACTTCGACTGAAATAAAATGTGCCGAATGACCATTTTCACTAATTAATCATAATTGAGTTATTTTGGATAAGAAATTTTGAAAGAATGTCTAATTTTGCCATAAAAAAGTACTAAATGAAACCAAAGCCCATACATTGTGGTTTTAAACATGTCACATGGAAAGTTGAAATTAAAGAGTTGTCAAACAAGGAAATAGACTTTCTTTTTTAAACGGACTTAAAAGGAATGTAAGACAAACAAATTGAAATGGAGGGAGTAATTGATTATAGCAAGTTTCTTTTTCTGGTATGCTAGTTCGTTGCGGGTGTTAATTGTTTATTCTGAGTTGAGAATATATAAGTATCAGACAATTGCCAGCTTATTGAACTTATACTTTTCGTTTGTTACCATCGGATAGTTACACGAGGGAATTTGGAAGGCTTTATCTTCATCATCAACATAACCTCTATCAAACTGCAACTTTGATTGCACATAATTATTGATAATTTTGAAACGAAAGAGATTCATGGTCTACAACGTGTTACAGAATTTTAATGCTAGGGGCGTGTATTCTTCATTTTGTGTTCAGTTTCTTCACTATACTGAACTAAGCTTACAAAATTTTCAACTTGCTATGACTAGTGATAAAAATGCAGCAAAAGCATGGTCAAGTTGATCTCCGCAGTGGGCTAGTATATAGACCTTTTTCAGCTTTTATAAAAGATTTAGCTTTCCGATATCATTTCTTTCTTCTACTGCTGCCTCTTCCAGAATGTAGGAAGCAAGATCATGTCTGTAGTATAGCTAAGCTGTTAAAACTTTTGGATCTCATTGAATACTCCTTTATCAATTTGGAGAAAAAAGAATCCTCTCTTTCCAATAGCTTTGCTGGTGTGTCATATTCGGCTATTCTTCCTGTTCAAGGACAAGTGAAGGAATTCACATAAAGAATTAGCAGCTTATTCAATTCAATAGGATAAAGAGATGTAGATGCACTAAAATTTTACCTTCATTCAAGACTAAGACAAGATCACTATCAATGACTGTGTGGATTCTGTGAGCTATTGTGACAACTGTTCTATTTCTGAACTCTTGACTGATAATCTTTTGTAACACTGCATCAGTTGCAGCATCAACTGATGCTGTTGCTTCATCCAGAACGAGAATGCTGCTTTTCTTTAGCAAGGCTCTTCCAAGACAGAAAAGCTGCCTTTGACCAACGCTCCAGTTTTCTCCATTTTCAACCACTGTGAAACTGAATACATTAGTAGGTTTCAACAAGGAAATATATATGCCATTGCTTTCATAAAAAATTCGAGGCTTAAGATTCTACAATTTTATCAAGAAATCCTCAGTCTAACCTGTAGATTCTAGTTTTTCTGGCTTTGCACGCATTATATCACCAAGTTGGCATTTGTCCAGAGCCTGACAACAAAAGACGTGACTACATTATTCACTATCCAAAAATGTTGTTTTATAAGCAAATCTTGTGGATTTAAGTGGACTTGTTTGCATAATTGTTTTTCAATACTCAGTGAAATAAGTACCTCCCAGATTTCAGTATCAGAGTGTTGTGCTAGTGGATCTAGGTTTCCTCTAACTGTTCCCTCAAACATTGTTGGATCCTGAGGAATTATACTAAGCCTTGACCTCAAATCATGAAGACCGATCTTGCAAATATCTATATCATCGATGATAATGCTTCCTTCTCGGGGTTCTACAATCCGGAAAAGGGCCTGAATAAGGGTTGATTTACCACTTCCTGTTCTGCCCACAACACCGACTTTCTTATTTCCTGTCAATGTGCATGTTACGTTTTTCAAAACAGAAGGGAGGTGTTCAGCATAACGTATCTGCAGATAGAGGTATGGTGATAATATCAGTGGGTGGAAATTTTACTCAATCAAGTTTAAAAATATGTAAACAAGTATATAATATTCTGCAATTTTTTGGGTTAAAATAGCTTTATTCCTTGCATCCTGATCATTAAAGGAATAGTGAAGACATACTAGAATCACAAAAATTGTACAGGATTTTCTGAAAGTTTTTCAGATTTTTAACTGTCTAGCATCTTTGACATCTATTACTATTGGATGATATCCTACTGCATTATTGCAAACCTCATAATCGAGTCTAGTTTTATCTAAGCTATGAGACACTGTCTTTACCTGCAAATTTTGGAAGGAAATTGTACCAGTTTCTGGCCAAGTGCTTGAAGGTCTGCTATTTTCAATCACAAGAGGTGCTTCACTGGCAAGGTTCGAGTACTGGAGAATCCTTTCAACTGATATCATTTTGTTTTCTGCATTGCAAATATTCCATATAACTGAAGCTTGTAAAACATTCAAATTGATCCCATATGTTACTGCTAATCCAGCAATGCCTGTAGAATATAAAGCAACATCAGTTTCCTCTGATTTCTTTCATGAAATTGAAGTTCTTTATGACTTTGGTAGATAACATGCTTTTACCATCACTGGTTCCTACCTGTACTCTACATAACAACATAAAGAAAAATAGTTTCTGATGCTTACTTGGATTTATAATTCCTTCCGGGAGTGTGACTAGCAGAACAAGGGAGAAGGCAAAAACAAAATTAGCAAGCTGATTCAGTCTAAAAGAAAGCCATTCCATTGCTGATACATTGTGAAACCATGGCCTTGAATGACCATCTATGAGACAAAGGTTTGCATGCGCAAAGCGATCTTTTTGGTTGAAAGCACGAATTGTTGCTGCTCCTGCCAGTGATTCTGCAAAGTGATGGAGGATCGGAGCTCTTTGAACTCCAGATAAACGAGCAAGCTCCCTTGCAGTTGGTATGTAGTATTGCTGCAAGTTTTAATAATGATATCTTTAAATTACATTTTTACAAAAAAAAAAAAAAGAAAGAAAACCTTTGGAATATAAAACTTCACTTACTGATATATATAAAACTCTTTTACAAGGTAGCTAAATGAGAACTGCTTATTTTAGCAGAAAACTTGGTTTTATCACTGTGTCAGCCTCCCCTAACTTGGTACTTTTCTTAAAACAAGACAGCAACTTCTTGTTTTAATATATTTAGCATTCCAAGATTTAAACATGTACTGCTTACTTACCTGGTACCAAATGCAGACTGCTGTTACTGGAATAAAGATGACAAATACTTCCCATGCGGCCTGCGACATGACTGCAATTGTCCCAAGAAGCTGAATAATTGAGAAGGCACACCAACCCAACTTGGTTGCCATTTCCAAGTCTAGAACACTTTGGTCTGTCGATGCCTGTTCATGTAATAAGGATGATTGATTCAATAGGATTGCATTAATGAATCAACTGAATTTCAGCCTTAAGATCTAGAGTTATGACAAGAATTTAGACACTTCACTTTGCTTTTGTCATGTTTTTATCTTGACCATCTTATTATGATATTTCTCTGTGGATTAACTTGTGAGTTAAGGTTGGTGGAGAAGACAAATTCAGATACCACATGACTGTACACTGGACGACGCCTACCTGCTTTATGCAGTTATGAGATAATAGCTACATTCCATTATTTAGCTTATCTCAAATATGTTCCTCCGACTTATAGTTGTTATCATGCCTAGTTTCTTCCTATTTATTTCTTTTTAACATGTACCAGGGATATATCTACCTATCCGTGTATAACTACCCAACTATTACTACTTATACAGGACGAGTACTTAGTTAAATCCACACATCTCATTCAGATTAACGGAAGTAAACTGCAGCTGATATGCTGTCCTCATGTCTGATCCCAATCAACTAATTCTGAGTTACTTACGCGATTTAAGATTCTTCCAGTAGGAGTAGAGTCAAAGAATGACATAGGAGCACGAAGGATGCTGTGCAGCATGTTGCTAAAGAGCTTTTCTGCTGTTCGAAGGCCTGTTATAGCCACAAATGATGACCGGACTAGCACACAAAGAGAACTTCCAACAGCGAGAAGCACATAAACAAAAAGTATGAAGTTCATCTTCTCTGCTATTGGTGCTGCATCACCTGTGGGACATGACCATGCCATCCAGTAGTTGCTGGCTATCTGAAGCACTTGAAATGATGATTGCGCTAGAAGAATTATTGGAACAAAGGCCCCACCTTTCACAATGGTCAAGTAAGAAATGTAAACTTCCTTTCCAATGCTTCCTTTTTCTCTCTCCTCATCCTGCACTAGTCTGCCATCCTTTTCTGTTATCTCTATGCAGAGATTGTGTTCTGAATCCTGCTTAGTGTGTGGAAATTCTGCATTTATGTTACTATCGGTATCAATCTCACCATCAGTAACTGCAGGTTCAGATACTCGACTTGAGCTTTCAAGTGTTAAAATTGATTCTAAAGCCTGGTTGTGTGCTCCAACTAGAACTTCAAATCCAATATTTTGTTTCAATAATTCTTCAAAAGTACCAGCTTGTGCAATTCTTCCATTTTGCATCACCTGTTGATAATAAGGAGTTAGATTCTGCAGAGAGTTTTAATGTTGGTCAAAATTATGGAAATCTTAAGAGGCATGAAGTATTTTGCATAAGTCTCCATATTAAGGTTTAAATCTTCGGTATCCTGAATAGGCAACCTCCAAATATTGGGAAGTTCTAATAAATTCCAGCTTGTTTTGAACTGTGCAACATGTATACACTTGACCAAGGAGTAGACCTTTGTATTTTTGGATTTCCTAGAGAACCCCCTTTCCTTATTTTGAAGGCGAGGGAGGTCCTATAGAATCCTATTCCAATTTTTTTGTTGCTAGACCCATAACTAAAAAGCCAATCACGTAGAATTACTAGGCTTTTTCGAATATGAAATCCAATCATGGAAGGACTTTGATATGTTCATGTAAACAAGTTGCTAATTTCTTTTATCTGAATCATCCTCAAGAGACTATATTGTTTTGTGAGGGTGATGCTAGGATTCATAAATTATGCAGATGTTTTATCAGTTAAATGACATTAATGGGTGCATCAGAGGAACAAATTGAAACTCTGTTTTCCTGCATACCAGAATGAGATCTGCTGCAGGAAGAAACTCAACTTGGTGTGTAACATAAAGTATCGTCTTGCTCTTGAGAACCTTCATCAAGCACTCCTGCACCATGTAGAAAATTTAGATATATAACTTAGATATCGTAACATTATCTCACACCAGATGGATAATGAGGTTTAAGAAACCAACACTAGAATTACTCTTTGATAGACATGCTGAACAACCCACCTGAAAGAGGTGTGTTCCTGTGTGTGCATCGACAGCACTGAAAGGGTCATCAAGTAGATATATATCAGCATCTTGATAAACCGCACGTGCAATTTGTATTCTGTGCTTCTGACCTCCGCTCATATTTATCCCTCTTTCTCCTATTTCTGTAAGATCACCAGCAGGGAATAGTTCAAAATCTTTTTCCAGAGCGCATCCTTCAACTGTTCTTTCATACTTGACACTCTCATAAGGTTTTCCAAATAGAATATTCTCCTTTATATTTCCTGTAAGTATCCAAGGAGACTGAGGAACATATGCCACTTCACCGCTGATCTTCACAATCCCCGACAGTTTTGGCATCTCTCCTAGAACACAAGAGAGCAAGCTTGACTTCCCTGATCCAACAGTGCCACAAATTGCCACCTTCATTCCCCTCTTAGCTTGTAATTCTATTCCATCAAGGGTCGGGATTCTTGATTCTGTGTCCCAGCTGAATGTTCCACTCTTTATCTCAACCCCAAATTGCGTTTCAACTTTGGGAACAAATTCAACTGCATCGGGTTGAATCTCATCTTCCTGCAGGTAGGAAGCAATTCTATCAGCAGAAACTTTTCCTTGTGCCATCACAGAGAGTAAATCTGGCAAATTGAATATAGGATCTTGAAGCATCCGAAATGTAGCCAATGCAGATAAGACCCGCCCTGCAGTCAGTGGAATGCCCATCATAACACATCCGGAAAAGGTTGCCACAGAAATAAATGTAGGTGATCCCCAGAAGATAAAAGCAGTTAAGGCTGACAATCTAAGTGACTTCCATAACCAATTATGCTCCACTTTTCTCAAGAATTCCAGTTTATGTAGATAATAACTATCCCATGCCTGAAGTTTGATAGTCTTCATATTTCGCAGAATCTCTGAGGTGGATTTCATTCTTTCATCTTTGGACTCCATTATCTTAGTTTGATAACCCTTCTGGGTTCTTACGAGGGGTATGTTGCCAGTCATCACTATCAGAGTTGCCACTAATGCAACAAATGCCCCCATCCCAAGATTCATGTGTAAAATATAGATTGCCAATGATATCTGGACGGGTAACATCCATATTGTGTTGAGGTACCATATAAAATCTGTAATCCTTTGGACATCTACACTCATGTAATTCATTATCTCTCCGCTGGTGTACCTTTGGCGTGATTGACTTGATAAAAGTAGGCCCTTCTGGTAAATGTGAGATATCAAAGCAGCTCTGAGCCGAAGGCCTAGCTGCCGAGCTCCAAATATCCACTGCCTTTGTGCAATTGTCTCAACCATTTTTGCACCGAGAAAAGCTAGTGCTAGAAGATAGCCACTTTCTAACCCCCGAAATTTCTTTTCGTTGAGGAAGTTTACGAAGTCGTCAATAAGGTATGGACCAACATAAGATGATCCTGCACTAATAACTGCAAAGAGGGCATTGATTGCTGCTTTCTTCCTTCCAAATACGTAAAGGGCCTTATAGATAGATGGGTTTGTGGTTCCATCCCTTTCCTTTACGTACTTCAGGCTTTCGTCAAAGGAATCAGATAGAAATTTTGCCGAGTCCCTGAAGTCAACATCTGGGACATCATCCTGGTCAATGGGCTTCTTGACTCCAACTTCAAATAGTGGATTGAGCCAAGAGAAGGTGATCTGTTGGAGAAGACTAGCTTTTCCATATGGGCTCTCCCTTTTTTCTTCGGAATGCTTTTCCTTCTTTCCATTTAGAAGTGGTTCAGTTGTGCTGTCTGAGATGTCAAAAGTTATGCCTGTCTTCCCTCTAATAGAGATACCCAGAAGACAGGCTGATGCAATAAGACCAAGGATATCCACGTAGTCTGCAAGTCCTAGATGTTCGTCACTTGTGATGACAAAATGAGCATCAAGAGTCGCACGAGCAAGAGACAGAAAGAAGCTGGAAATCCACCAGATTCTGAGGACCCAAGGAAACTGTATGTATTTCCTATTTTGACTTCTGTAGAGCACAAGAAATGAAGCTGCCCATGATGTCATTTGCAGAATCTCAGATGAAAGAATTGGAAATTCGAATTGGCAGTGAGCACCATTTCTCTTTTGCAGCATTAAGAGCATTATGAGATGAGTGCACAATAATATAGTTGTGCAGATAATGCTAAATATGTAGGAAATGCCAACTTTTGTGCCCACAGCATACTTCTCGACTGTCATAGCGTTCTTTCTGCATTTGCAAAGGACTGAGTCCAGCAGTAAGATTCCGAGGAATCCCAGTAAGACAATGATGCTGGCGTCCTCCCACAAGCATCGCGACATTCGCGGCAGCCACGCAATCTTTAATTCAGAGAAATTTATACCTGCCACTGATCAAAAGAAGTTTGGGCAGTGCATGTTACAGTTATCATCAATTTCTATTCGTCATAACTTGATTCTGTTTGGTTACATGCACTTACTTCCCATAGCTTAAAGAGAAGAAATTTATGTGTTCATGAATTTTCCTGTTGTTTTAGACTCCACAGAGCAGTTTCTTAATTTTTCAATTCTCAGGTCAAGAAACAATGCGAATAGCCGAATACTCATCTGTTCATGAATCTTTACCACATTGTTGTCTTATGGAAAAGGAAAACTACGCTGACAGTCAGGTTATTTTGCTGATACTCATCTGTTCATGAATCTTTACCACTATGTTGTCTTATAAAGGAGGAACGCATGCTGAACTGAAACTTCATTCTAACTTTCCCTGCTAACATTTTTATTACAATTTGTTAGGGAGAGGGCATAAGGTCTCATGCCTAGTCGATGTCGCAAGAGTCGGGATGCTTTAATTCTCCAAAATCTCAATCATTGCCCGACCAAGTGATCAATAAAGTGAGTAAAAATTATCGAGGACTAAAGGTTCAAATCTCAGTAGAGATAAAAAAATATTTGGTTGTTTCTGTCATGTCTAGGCATTGGTGGGAAAAGTTACCAATTTTTTTGTGGGAGGTTAATTGTCAATGGAAAAGTCTAGGTGCTTACAAGCTTGATAGTATATCAGGTTGTTTTTCCTACTTTCATAAAATTATTTTCATCATTTTAATTCTCTCGAAAAAATGTTTTGGACGAACCGAAACATGGGAAAATGTTATTCCCTACTATATTGAGAAGATCGATAGCACAGGAGCCAGATATAGTAGTCTTTAACTCCATACATGATACATCTCTGTTGAGTAAACAAGTCAATATAGTAGTCTTTTTTTTTTTTTTTTTGCAGTAGTTTGGAATTATTAAAATATATATCATCATGTTCTGACAATTGCTAGATTAATTATTAAATATATTTTTTTTGAGAAATTTAATAAGTCGACAAACATTCTAAGTTGTCTGTATGAAGCACGATATTACGAATCTCACCAGATTTATATTTGAAAATTGTATACACGGAACCATTGGTGGCCCCCTAAAGTTGACACGATTTTTAATTTAGACACCTCAACTAAGAGTTGTTCATTCTAGACACCTCATGTAGGGGTCCGCTGTGTCACTTTGACACTTTTCGCTGACATGACACAAAAAGTGTTGCTCACTTTCCTTAGACGCGTTAAATGGATTTCAAACAATATTTTTCTTTTTTTTTGGGGGAAAAAATCATCTTTTCTCTTTCATTATTTTATAATACTAATTAAATTAAAAACAAAAACAAAAAAATCATGTTTGAAATTGTCTTCTCCGACAACTTCCTTTTCGATCTCTTTCTTTTTTCTTTTATTTATTTATTTTTTAAATTTTTTACTTAAAAATAATTTGTGAGTTAATTTTTTTTTTCAATCACCTTTTTTTTTTCCAGATCTAAAAATATTGTTACTATTTTATTCGTCGAAAAAAATAGAGAACCGCCGTTAGAAGGTTTAATAAGATTACAAAAGACCGAATCTATGATTTGAAATTAAAAGAACATTAAATATATGACAAAAAAAAAGAATCAAAATATAATCAAAATCAAAGAAAAAAAGAAGAAGAAGATCTGTAAGAAAGTGAGGGTGGGGTGGGGGTGGGGGTAACGGAAAAGTGGGATGAAAGGAGGAAGAAGGGGTGGGGTGGGGTGGGGAGGTTTAAGAAATAGATTTTTTTTTATTTTTCTTTTGCTAAAAATTAGATTGTTCTTTTTTTATATATATAAATTTATTTTAAAATTATTATTTTATACTCAAATGTCATGTGTCCGCTTTTAATTTGTCATCATGCCATGTCATCCGCGAGTGTATCACACTCACTTTGTAAATGTAGTTGATTGTCAAAAAAATGTCAAAGTGACACAACGGACCCCTACATGAGGTGTCTAAAATGAACAACCCTTAGTTAAGGTGTCTAAGTTAAAAATCGTGTCAACTTTAGGGGTCGATGGATTCCGCCAATTGTATAGGTAATGTGTGTTCGCCCTTTTATTTTTCACTTTTTCTCTTTCCCTCTGTCTAAAAAGTTGGGAATTTCGACCACTCTACTTTATTATTCATTGTGTTAAATTTTTTTTCTTTTGCTTTAAACACATAGCAGTAGAGTTACAATAGGCCATAGTCACCTTGTTAGGTTAAAATTTAACATCCGTAAGTTATGAGGCAAAACAACTTTCAAAGGGAATACAACTATAATACAATACGAGAATTTTCTTAAAATCTGACCGTTCAGTCACATCTCTCTCTATGTGCCAATCCAGCTTTGATTTTCTGTTTAAAACACCGCAAATTCTTCTTTTTCTTCTTAATTAGAGTACATGCAATGACTACAAACATCTTCCTATAGATTTTGTAACCCATTAATTCATGAGGACTGTAGATATGTATGTTGTCACCGACTGCTGATTATTTCCTCTTCAGGATTTTGTTTTCTTATTTTTGTAAGTATTCGTTTGACCACAGATTTTGATGTTGAAACTTGAAGTTGTGTTTGAACATGCATTTTACTTGGGAAAAATTTGAAGTTTTGGGAGTGAAAGTGAAATTTCTCCCAAACTTGAAATTTCATGGTCAAACAAATATTTAAAGATAATATTTTAAAAATCTGATCTAAATCTATGGTCAAACACTAGATAACTATATTGAATATTTGGCTGGATAAATGATGTTCCTTTATTGTAAATAAACTTGTGCTGATGAAATAATGCGTTTCATGAAGTTGTTAAAACCGCGTCATCTCATAACCTGGTGAACTTTATGCCCCTCCAAGTATATGCTAACTAGTTTAAGTGTCCGAGAATATATCAATTCATTACAAAGTGATTTTCTTAATAGATTTTGTTGAGATAAAAGAGATAAATTTTTCGTAGCAACCAACAGTAAAAAATATATATACCGAAATAAATATGAAGTACAATAGAAATCAAATCAAAATAAATATCACTTAACTTTTTGTATTAATTTTATAATGACAGCTTTATCGAGGTATAATTTTTCTTATTTGGGAAGAGAAGTTCATGCTCATCCTTTTCTAAGCAGAAGTTAATCCATAATCTAGAGTCCGTGGTTCTAAATGAGCATGATATTATATTATTTTGCATATATATGCATAATTTGAGCCAAAAATAATGAATTTTAATCATTAAAGCCACCCTAGATCAGCATCTACTAGTTTTTGAAGTTACTTTAACCATTTAAGCCCATATTCAGCAAATCTTGCTATATATGAAAATAGTAGTTAGATTTTGGTAAGGCTGTAGAGTTTGCTGGCATGTACGGTAGACTTAATTCCATGCAGTAGTCCAAAAGTAAAATCCTTTAATTTGAAAAATAGTAGTTGGAATATTTTGGAAGTGTATATGAAGTAGCTAATAGGTTGCAAGAATAAAGAGAAAGGATAAAGGGCTTACTTGGAAGGAGCTTGGAGATAGAGTCTAACATTCTCTGATCTTCACTTGTTGAAGAGAGATGTGATCAATGGATGTGGGATTTATTAAATATTGATTGCTAGCTATGGACTACTTACCTTCGCCAATGCTGTCCTTATATATATGTATCAAAGGAAAAGAAAACATTCACCGCCTAAAACAATTTTTATACTATCAGGTCACCTAAGTAGTAGGCAGAGTCAATAAAATGGAAAATAATACAAAGAAACGGATATAATATGATGAAGTCATTAGATATATTGACTTGTACTACTTTTTATAGTTTTTAATATGTAAATCTTTATTTTAATTAAAATATTTGAAGAATTTATATTCAAATTTATAATTAAGATTTAAGTGTTTTGATCCTCGTACTTTGAATTCTTTCACATTAATTGAGACAAAAAAAATATTAAAATTATAAAAATTCTTTATAAATAATATTTTCAGTTATATTATGTTGAGACTTAATTAAAGAGAGACATCATCACAATATTAAATGAAGTAGGGTGGAGGGGAAGTGTTGGATCAAGAAAAAAAGGCACTTTACAAGAGATATCGTCTTACATATGGCAAATTATTGGTATATGTTTATGTTATCATTGGATGCAAGAGTTAGAGGTTGTCACGTGATGCTTAGCTCTTTTTCTTCTTTAAAGGATACTCTCTTGTTTTTTTGGCTTGTTTCCATCCATTGCTCTCTTTGTTTATATCTTAAAGTAATAGGATTTTGATAACTAGAAACATCATAGAAGATATATCTCAAATTCTTGGTCAAGCTAATGCTAAAACTTCTCATGGCTACAGGGAAGCTAATGTAGCTGATAGTCTAGCTAAGAATGCTTCCAGGAAAGGAGAATCTTTTATGTATTGTGATTTTCAGAATATTCCTAGAGATGCAAGGGCCCTTTTCATTTGGATAAGAGTCAAATGCCCAGTTTTAAGATTAGATAAGATAAACGCTAATTTTTTTGTTAGTTAAACTTCTCTGGGAAGGGGGAATAGGTTTGTAGCAAGACCAATTCCCTCCCTGTGGACTCCAGGATGACTTTTCATCCTGTTTTTGTAATGAGGGTTGGCCTCTGCCCCCCACATGTGTCTTGCTGCGATGGAATAAAGCTCACGCAAGCTCAAATGGGTGATTTTATAAAAAAATAAAAAAATAAAATAAAATAAAAAATAAAAGGTTCAGAAGATGCAGCAATAGCAGAAGTAACCAGTAACATATGTGGTATGCTTATGGTGATTTATAGCCTGTTTGATCAAGTTTTTAAAATCAGCTTATTTTGAAAAGTGCTTTTTGTAAAAGTGATTTTCAAAAAAGTACTTTTGGTGATAAACAGTTTGTGTTTGACTAATAAATTCAAAAAACACTTTTGAACAACAATTAGTGTTTGACCAAACTTTTTAAAAGTGCTTTTAAGTGTATTTTTCTCAAAAGTACTTTTCAAAAAAGTGCTTTTAGGAAGAAGCTACTTTTTCTAGCTTCTGAAAAATAGCTTTTGCTACTCTCCAGAAGCACTTATTATCTCTCAAAAGCTTGGTCAAACACCTCATTTTTAAAAAATAAGCACTTTTAAATTTTTTTTTTGACCAAACAGGCTATTAATCTTAGATATACTGTAAATAATGTGTACAAAGAATAACTTCCTACATTTAGAAAGGTAACAAATTGGAGATCCCAATAAGTTTTGCTTAATCGTGGAAAATATAAAATTATCTCGGGTTCAATTTCTATACACTAATTAGGTAACATAATTCTTACACTATCATATTATTTATAAGATACTTCAATTACTAGCTATAAGCAAACTCAAAAATTAAATTCATCGAGTTTAATCTTGAGATTCTTACCAATTAATAAACTTATTGCATTTTTAAAATTACAAGTAGGGATGTACAAAACTGAATCGACCGAATTAAATCATAAATCGAGTCAAACCAAGAAAAATATCCGACTAATGGCTTGGTTTGACTTGGTTTGGTATTGAAAAAAAAATCCGATTATAATTAGTTTGGTTTGGTTTTAACTAAAAAAAGTCAAATCGAACCGAACCAACCCGATATTACACGTATACTATTTTTAAAAAAAAATTATACATAAGAATATTTATTATGATCTAATCTATAAATATTTCTTTAACTTTTTCATAGTTTTTATCTTTCAACATATTATTTCAAGTTTAAACTTAAAATTTTAAATGGTCCTATAAGTTTTATAACTCATAGGCCATAGATATTAGTAAATTACTCAAGTCAATACTACTGTTAACAAGAAAAATATTCAATTCAACACTAGAAATCACAATTATGTTACATATCTATTATTTAATTTTACATAAATACATAAACTAATTTTATTTTTCTGTTTAATATTTCGTTATGTAGTTAATACTTATTAGACTTATTTTAGCATGACTTAATACTTTTAAATTATAATTATTTTTATTATGACTTATTAATATGCAATATTTATTCTTAGCGATTTTAATATTTTTTTTGATTGAATATTTTATTGTCATCACTCATTTTTTGTGTTATTTTTTTAAGAAATACCTTAGATAATTATATTTCGCTATGAGTAAAGAAATATTTGAAGCACAAGTTAATTATATATTTGTATAAAGACTTTATCAGAAAAAATTCGAAAAAACCCGAGGAAACCAAAACCCCCGAAAAAACCCGAGGTTGGAAAACCCGATTTTTATTGGTTTGGTTTGGTTTCTAAATTTAAAAACTCGACACTAATAATTTGATTTAATCTTTAAAAAATTCAAACCAACCCGGTCCATGTACACCACTAATAACAAGTATAAAATTTAACATCTGTTGAATTATTAATGATTTCACACACAGACACAATCTATATTTCATGCAACAAATTAGTGACTTTAATTAAACCTTAAATAATACATTCCATCTGCCCCGGCTAGAACGAAGTGTAATAAGGGTGTGTTCTGTATGAAATATTTTTTTGTTTTCTTGTGTTTGATTGGTAAAAAATTTTAAAAAATATTTTGTGTAAGAAAACAAATTCTTTGAATATAAGGAAAATGACTTTTCAAATGAAAATAGATAAACTAAGTCGCATTGTCTCTTTCCCAACCCTCAGAACCGCCCACCACCAAACCCCTAATATTTTTTTCATGTATACTGAACACAAGGAAATAATTATGTAAGAAATCACTTATTTTCTTGAAAATATTTTTCATATAGAATATTTTCCTCCGTACCGAACGCACTCCAAGCGAGAGTGACTTTGAAACGTTAACGTCATTTTAGAAATTTGATGAGATTTTAGAAGCGTGACAATTGACATGGTGCATATATAAAGTAAAGGTAAGAGGCTATAATTGAAAGAAGAAGGGATATACTGGACGAGAAAGAGTGACTGGTTAATCAAAGGAGGGAAGATGAGGAAGTGTAAGACCTAGTCATCCCACTATTTTGCTGACAAAAAAATTACTAAACAAGAGAAGTCGTCATTGTTTTGTCAGAGTAAAGACTTGGGAGGAAATTTCTGCGTCGCCACCAACTTTGGCTTCAATTTTATACTTTTACTTTTCTTGTGTAAAGCAAAAGATGGAAAAGGAGAATGTGGTCACTCCAATATCATATTTAGGAGAATGTGGTCACTCCAATATCATATTTAGGACAAGGATATGCTGGGTACGTGATGGAATCTACGCACTTTACAAGTTTCAATTTCGGTCCTCTTTCTAATATTAAAATAAAACTTTATATATATAAAAAGGAAAAAATTATTAAAAAATAGCAATTGATGCTAACATAAATGTCATATCTATTTAAATGATATAATTTGACACTATGATTTATTTATTATCATCACAAATCACAAATATATTGGAATCAATAATTAAATAACTCTCCCGAATTATGATGAGAAAACAATTTTTCACTTTCATGTATAGTAATAAAAAATCAAATCTTAAAACTCAAGGCGGAGAGGTTTTAAAACTGAACCGGGGTGGTTAGGGCCATAATACCCTTGTTAGAATCCCCGTAGTGAATTGAGCTAATAAAAACTCAAGGTAGAGAGGTTTTAAGACTGAAACTGTTGTGTAGTCATGGTGACTTGTGTAGTGTTGTGTTGTGTTTCGTTAGGGGGTGACCTAGTGAACTAGACTACCGTAGAAAATTCTAAGACTACGAGTAAGTTCGTAGCAGGCTTTTACAGTGGTCTACGTATCTGATTTTCACTGTGGTGTCTTGAAAGTGTTATTTGTGTTATGAAATGAATGCTTGGTACAGTTTTACCGAGCTACTTTAGGAGGCACCACTATATCGGTGGAGTTTTCACTGCAGCAGGACCACCATAGCGGCCGGAGTTCCACCGTAGCGGGGGTTAGCAAAATTGTTAGGGCTCGCCGTAGCAAGGTGTTGGTCACCATAGCGGGACCGCTGCAGCGAAGGTGAAACCGCTGCAACGAGTGACGCGAGGTAGAATACGCGTTTTAAGTCAGTTATTTTGAAACTCTCACCTCACAACTCTAAGAACTTATTCTAGAACTCTACAGAAGCGATTTTCTCAAGGCTAGGGCTAAATTCTCTTCGAGGTAATTTCACCCGATCAACTATTTCATCTAGCAATTTTTTAACATCCTAGAATCGATGTGTTAGATAGAATTTATGAAACCTATGAAAAAGTGAATGAGTGGATGTAATTGTTGTTCTTATGCTTCTAAGTTGTTAATTAATACTTCTCAGGGTAAAATTTGATGTTTGAATACATAATTGTGGTGTTTTGGGGATTAGAGTCCAATAAAAATGAGACCTTTAGCATAAAAACAACTTTAAGGGGGTTAAGGGAGTAGAAACTCAATGAATTAGGATAATGTGAGCATTGGAGAACTAGACTGTGATGAATTAATCCTTGGATAACAGTTTAAACTTTGAAAAATAGTAGAATTAGGTGGATTTGAATTCCCAAAGCTATTGTTTGAAGAGTAGTGATTAAATACTCTTGCATTTGTTATTGTTAAACTTTGAGCTTTCCGAGGCATTAAGTAAAGGAAAGGCTCCAGTGAAGTAGCTTGCTCATTCAAGTTCTTCAATTGAGGTAGGTTATAATTTATTTAGAGTTAGACTTTGAGTAGTCACTTGTATGTGTTGTGAGTTGATAAAGCATGTATGATTAATCTTCGGACATTGACTATGATTGATAATTGTTGGCTTGAAAATGGTTGTATGAATACGCTGCTAAACTATTGAAGTCAGTCTTAAAATGACTTGTGATTGTTATTTGCACTTGTGATTATCAATGTGTACTTGTATTCATTATCCTGTGAGATACCTGAACAAAAAGCACACAGAGATATGTGAGAGAAATAAGGAATACAAATACTATTATAATGATGAGTGGCTCAGGTCCAATGTAGGTTTACAGATGAACGGTTATGTGATGGATCGGGTATCATACCAATACAGTACATGTCTACCTAGGGTCCCATGCAAGTCATAATTAGTTGAGAAAAATTAAAGTCCTTTTAACATGTGTGTACAATTGACTGATGAATATATATTCAGATATGGTACAGATTGAGATTGATGAGATACAAAGGCTATATAGTTATAATTCAGTATGGATATAATTCCATGATGATGATGATGTGATTACATTATATTTGCATAGTTTGTGAAGACTTACTATGTATGAGTTTGGTGACTTATATGCTTAGTGTAGATTGACAATGATATGTCTGAATATAGTTTCTTACCTGATTGTTGCTAACTAATTGATTCCTAGAGATATTTGGTTACTTGTTGTTGTATATGTCTACCTGTTTATTTGACTTCATGATATATACTTGTTATTAATCCGAGTCAGCCTATGATGTCTACCAGTACATAGTATTTGTATTGATGCTACTTCTACACTTTTCTTTGAGTGCGAACTGTGGTTCAGAGTCTTCTACGCAACTCTGTATCTCGTGTTGCCTGTTGATTGATAAGAGGGTGAGCTACTTTTCATTCAGGCTGCCACAAATCTTCTTTTGGATAGATGTCTATTTCTTCAGACATTGTTTTATATATTTTTCTACTCTTTAACATTGTTAGTTAGAGTCCTTTTATGATGACTTTCAGAATTGGGGCTGTAATAGTTAGACTTTTACACTTTTGTTTTATTTGCTATTTAAACTCTTAGGATTTACATCTTGCATGCCTTAATATATGTTAAATAAATCTGTAACTATTTGGGGTAGTTGGTAAGATATAGTTTACCCATCGAAAGGTTAGTGTGAGTGTCAATCACGACAGTTTAGATCATGACAAAGTTTATATCAGAGTCCTAAATTTGTCGATCTCATTACACAAGGACATGTTTAGTAGAGTCTTGTGGAGTGGTACAGAGATGTCTATACTGCTCTTCAAGAGGCTACATGACACTTGGAAAACTCAATTCTTTATTCCTTTCGTGCTATTACATGATTCTAATTAGTATCTGGTGATCCAAATCGGTATCTAATCCCTTTCATTCTTTTCTCTCACAAATAGTAAGGACACGTACATGAGAACCGAGAGCATAGACACCCAAGCCAGCCACTGTGATTGTAGCCCACGGTAGAGGACATGGACCAGCACCAACCAGGGGCAGGGTTTCGGCTGCTGGTCAGGTCTGAGATAGATCCGAGTCCCCCACACCTGTAGGGGTCCCTAGAAAGGCAACATAGGATGTAGCAGCACCAGTTCAGGAAGGTGTTGGGCCTTCTCTGGCTTCTTCAAATGTGCTAGCTCAGGTGTTGAATTTGTTGAGTGAATTGGTAGGGATCGGGGTGACACTGCAGCTCTGATAATTAACACATATTGCTTCCATGGATGGATGAGGTTTCTGAGCCTGGGGTATTTTTGAGGTCGGTGACTGGATTGATGATGACTGGAGATAAACATGATCTATTTTGAAGGTTCACTAAGATAAAACCTCCAGTCTTTTATGGTACTGAGTCTGAGAATCTGTATAAGTTCATATCAACAGTCATGAGAAGCTCCATAAGATGGGGGGTTGTAGAGAGGTATGATGTTGAGTGATAACGTCCAAAAACACTCTTCAATGAAGGAGGTGGACACGGTCGTATGCAAAATAGGTGCCCAACTAAGAGTCGCGATCGAATCCCACAAGGATTGAAGTTAGATTTAGCTAAATTTCATAAATTAAATCACTCGAGTATGCGCATTGTGTCAAGCAAGAAAGTAAAATTTGGGGGTTTGTGAAAATAAGTTATCAATTCAATTGTGACAAGCAATGACGTAAAAAAATTGTTGGGATATCAAGATTGGAAAATCTAGGGGTGTGCTTCCGATGGGGATTAGCTTTGATTGGAATTAACTAAATGACTTAGAATAAATTATCATATGGATAGCATATGGTTATAGCTATACTCAAGGTCTTTAAATCCAAGAGTATTCTATTTTGAATTCTTTCGAACCCAAAACAAACTTCAATTAACAACCAAATATATGCTTGAGTAAGCTTAGACTATTTCTAGCTCTAGCCATTATATGAGGTTTAAGGCCCCAAATTCTCACTATTGAAGACTTATCCAATTCCACTCCCTTTATCAAGAAAAAGTGAAATTAGAGATTTCAATTAATATTTGCAACCATTAATTTTAGAATTAAAACTTGAAGTAATCAATAGATCCACACATTGTAAGCGATTCTAAGAATAAATAGTCAATACCCAATCAATACTAAACACCCATCATTGGCACACACCCCTAGAAGAGAAATGAGCTACTCATATTAAAGAAAAGAAAAATTATACCATAAGAGTGTTCCTCAATTTCATTCATAATGAGAAAATTAACTTCAATTCCAAGTTTTTTAATTGTCAAAAATGGATTTTTCACTATTTTTAAAAAAGAAGAAGGTAAAGTATACTTTCTTCAATGTATTTTACTATAATACAAAAATTGGGGAAATTCTAGGTATAATATTCCTTGCACAGATTCAAACAACATCATTGGAAGCTTCTCAAATATGCTAATAAATTCTAGATGATTTTACCCCTCGGAAAGCCTGCGTATCACATGCGTTAGCACTGCGGCCACATGTGAGGACTTGCGGCACACATATGCCTGGTTTTCTAGCCAGTGTCTTCTTTGCCTCATACGTGGAACCTGCAAAACGCAGGTGCGGACTTGCTACACGCATGTCCAATGCATATCCGATCAGGACGCTCTGTTTTCTGTTCTTCTCTCAACTTGGCTTTCTTCCTTAACATTTTTGGGCTCAAATTCTCTTCCATCTTCAATTTACACAAATGCCTGCATACAAGAGAACAAGAGCATAAAATCTTTCTAAATAGCACAAGATTGAGATGATAATTCATGCTTAAGAGCTAAATAAGTTGGTAAATTACCAACTTATCAAACTCCCAAACTTGAACTATTGCTTGTCCTCAAGAAAAATATTCACAAAGCATAGGATTGACTCAAGCTTTCTAAGACACAAGGATTGCACAAAGGACTACTATGATTCGAATAAAATAAAATAATAAAAAGACTCAAAACAAAAAGATTCAATCAAAAGCACTAATCTCAATTAGTATCACGATGAATTCAAGGAAAACACAAGCACTTTAGAATTTTTTGCCTCCTTAAGGACATTATTGCACACACCCTCAAACTTAGGATTTTGCCTACATCAATCATCCCAACTTTTCCTTCATTCCCCCCCAAATATAGGTGTTTAGCCTATATCTTCATTCACTAGCAATAAGGGAGGAAAATGTGCCAAAATAGAGGATTGAAAAGGGTGAAGGTGTGTAACATAGTGTAACAATCGGGTTCATCATTATGGATAAATATTTTGTGCCAAGTTTTGGGTTAGAAAACTTTCGGGTTTGGGAGTTGAAAATTCTGGGCTAGGCTAGTCTCGATCAGTTTAGGAGCGAGGTATGGTCTAGGACAATCCGGGTAAGGATTAGGAAGGGAGCCTTGACTTGAGTTAGTTTTCCATTTATCCAAGACATAAATGAGTCTGGGGGACTCTTCAGATCGAATTCAGGTAAGTAGAACTCCCAGAATTGAGGTTGATGTGAAGGGGTTGTTTCGGAACGTCGAGAAAATAAGCGTGTTGTAAAATAGACCAATTTTGGGGACTTTACGATATTCGCCATAGCAACCTCTGCTGTAGCATAGAAAATACTGCTATAGTAAAAGTCAATGGCGATCAGCCTCCGCTATAGCAGACGACTCTACTACGGCGGTACCGCTATAGCGGAGCGGACTGCTATAGCGGGCTCGACAGGATTTAATGCAGAAACATTTCCCAAAATATTTAGTTTTCACACACACATTTGGGAGAAAGGCTAGGGCGATTCCAGGCAATTTTCCTCTGTTTTGCATTATTTTTCTTCCCTAAGGTAAGGTTTATACTCCCCAAGCTCTGTACTACTTTCCCTACTCTATAGAATTGCTAGGGGTAGACTTGGGGAAATATTGAGAATGACTTAGGGATCATAAAATCCAGGGAAGAAGAGGGATTCTAGGTGTAGAAGTCCTTGGGTATGTTTAAAAGTACTATATTATGATCATGTGACTTTAATTCTCTAATTATATTCGTGAAAAAAAGGTAGAACTAGGAGAATTAATGGTGGATAGACCGGGAAAAGGGTGGGATGATCATGGTTGGCCTAGGGTTTGGGATTTGGTGTAATCTGGGTAATGTATAGGCCATGTTTATTAATTCAGTATTTGTATATTGTTTTAGACCAAGAACAAGCAAGAATTTCAGAGAACGAGAAAGATCGAGTTGAGTAGAGCTTGGATCATTTTGAGGTAGGTGATTGTTATTGATTCCTGTATACCTTTTATGTTTGTGTACTCTTATCTAAGTAATTGTATGATGTTTGCATTGCTCAGGGAATGATTTAATAATGTCTAATGGTCCTGTTTAACAGTCTGGTGAATTAAACTGTGTATTTTGCTTGATTGGTTTACAAGTTGATTGTTCATTGCTTGTGACTATGGATTGGTTGACATTTGGTTGGCTCGGGTACCATGCCTAGTATGGGTATACTAACGGTTGGCTCGGGTACCACGCCTGGTACGGGATATACTAATGGTTGGCTCAGGTACCATGCCTGGTACGGAAAATACTAACGGTTGGCTTGGGTACCACGCCTGGTATAAGTTTACTTTATTGCATTGTGCATTGAATTATGGGTCCCCTGAGTTGACTGGGTTGTGTTATTGAAATATGATAATTGTTTATGTTCCTTGAGAGGCCGGTTTATTATTATATCTGATTTTGAGTTAGTCTTGGTGTAGACCAGTTTGTATATTTAACACTTAGGTGTTGTTTAGAGGGGATCCCCGGGTGGGTCCGAGCTATATAAAGAGGGTTGTTTAATTTTTATACTTGATTGTTGATCATGGTGATAAAAGTGGATTACATGTGGGAACAAACTAGGGAGAGACTTGTAGTCTAGGGATGTCTGTTGACTTTTTACATGTGTTCCTGTACTCTTACTTGATTTGTTGTAATGCTCATACACTGTTTATTTGGAACTGGCTGATGATCCTACATGTACACGATGGTTGTGTACTGATACTGCACTTTTTTTTCTTTTGTGAGTACATGCAATCTTCCAGCGGTTGACATGCGACCTCACTTGTAGTCCCAGCTCTTTCAGATGTCAAGGGTGAGCTGCTTCAGTCGAGCTGCCTTGATTTCTATCTTTTGAAGTTGTAGCCCACTTGTTTTGGGCTTAGACTATTTCTTTTGTTTGGGTTGCATCCCCGTACTCTAGTTTTGGTACGTTGACTTTCAGATTCTAGGGGGATTTTCTGCAGGGTTATTATAATAGAGTTAGTTTATTGATATTGATTGCTAGTTTACTTTTGCACATTAGTTTTGAGCTGTTAGAACGGTTAAGTTCGGGGAAATGATGGTTCGCTCACCCAGGGGTTGGGTGAGTGACACTCACTATGGTCTGGGTCGTGACAAAGATGGTATCAGATCCCTAGGTTCGTTGATCTCGTCGTACCAAAATAGGTCTCGTAGAGTCTTGCAGAATGGTACGAAGACGTCTGTACTTGTCCTCGAGAGGCTAAAGGACTTTAGGAAAAACTCTCTTATTTCTTCCTTCGTGCTATAACTTGATTCCAATTGGTATCTTGTGATACAAATTGGTATCTGACTCATTCACTCTTCTGTCCGCAGATGGTTAATACTAAGAGCAATAGAGCTAGAGCAGCGATCCCTGAAGTGGGCCCGAGTGTCCGTGGTAGAGGCAGGGGAAGGGGTAAAGGATGAGGTAGAGCCACACCCACCAGGGGTGGAGCTCAAGCTGCTGCAGGAGTGCAAGAAGCAACCCCTCCCCTACCTCAGGAACAAGTTGTCAAAGAAGTGGAAGTTGTTGCTAAGGATGGTGAGGCGTAGGTGGAGGTAGCACCGGCTGGAGGTGCAGGCCTTCCCCCTTTGACGCCCGAGGCATTTTAGTAGGCTTGGAACTTCTTGAGTGGTTTGGTTGGTGCCAAAGCCACCTCAGCGGGTGTTGCAAATCAGGATCTGGGCACTCAACCAACAGTCACTACAACTCCTAGGATGGATGCAGCTTCAGGCACCGGTGATTTCTTCAGGCCAATGCTTGGTCCTGTAATGACAAGAAATGACATGAGATGCTGACCAAATTTCTCAAGTTGAAACCTCCTACGTTTCAGGGTACTGATAGGGAAGATGCTTATGAGTTCATCTTGGATTGCTATGAAAGGTTGCACAAGTTGGTTATCATACATCAGCATGGGGTTGAGTTCATCACATTTCAGCTACAGGGTGACGCTAAGTAATGGTGGAGGTCTCAGGTAGAGTGCAGACCATCGACATTGCCTGCCTTGACTTGGGAGGAGTTCCATGCTCTCTTTCAAGAGAAGTATGTACCTCATACTTTGAGAGACAGGAAGAAGGATGAGTTTTTGCATCTGGAATAGGGAAGCATGTCAGTCTCTGCTTATGAGGCTAAGTTCCATGCTTTGTCTCGTTACGCTACTCAGTTGTTAGGTTCAGAGGAGGAGAGGGTCCAATTGTTGGTGAAGGGCCTGAACACTGAACTACAGGTACTGTCCATGCACATGACTTCTTTAGGTAAGGGATTTAATGCAGTGATGGATTATGTTAAGAAATTAGAAGGGGTCAAGTAAGTGGGGCATACTAAGGCATTAGCCAAGAAGCCCCAGAATAGGGAAAATTATGGCGGTTCATACTCCAGGGACCAGAATCATCAGGTATACTCAGCCCGTCCTATTCAGTCAGCTCAGCTACTACGGGTAGTCGTCAGGGAGCTAATCAGCAATTTCTAGCTCCTAGAGGCCAGAGATCTTCTTACACATCTGCCAGCAGGCCTACACTTGATCGTTGTTGCTTCCATTATGGTGATATGGGCCACTTTAAGAGGGAGTGTCCACTCAGGAAGACCAATAATCAGGTTCAGCAGAAGTCTAGAGCTGTGGTCCCGACAGGTAGATGTGGTAATGCTAGAGGTCATCCACAGGGTGGTGAGGTAACTTTAAGAGAGACCGGGGAGACAGGGGGAATAATGGAGTAGGCAGGGGCTGTGTGCAACCATCAAGGGAAGTAGATCAGATTGATGACTGGGCTCAGTGTTACGCATTCCTAGGGAGGTCAGAGGCTGAGGCATCAGACGCGGTGATCACAGGTACAATTCTCGTCTGTGATATGATGGCTTCTGTACTTTTTGACCCAGGTTCTACTTATTCTTAAGTGTCTGTGAAGTTTGCTTTGGGTCTGGATTTAATATGTGATACCCTTGATTCCCCTATCCATGTTTCTACCCCAGTTGAAGAGTCTGTGATTCTGACTCACATGTATCGTGATTGTGTGTTTGTGGGGATGCATACTTGGGTAGATTTTGTAATTCTGGACATGGTTGACTTTAATGTCATTTTGGGCATGATTTGGCTATCCCTTTATCATGCTATGTTAAATTGTAACACCAAGACTGTGGCTCTAGAGATTTCGGGTAAGTATAGGCTAGAGTGGGAGGGTGTTTACAGGCCTAAGTCGGTCACGATTATATCATTTGTTCGGGCTAGGAAGCTAGTGGGGAGAGGGTGTTTAGCCTTTTTGGCTCATCTCTGGGATGATAGTATGGAGTCCCCAGCTATTGAGTCAGTTCCAGTTGTTTCAGCGTTTCGAGAGGTGTTTCCAGTGGATTTGCCTGGTATGCCTCCGGACAGGGATATCAACTTTTGTATTGTCCTAGAGCCGGGAACTCGCCCAATTTCCATTCCTCCATATCGAATGGCTCCGACAGAGTTAAGGGTACTTAAGACTCAGCTTCAGGAACTCCTAGATAAGGGATTTATCTGTCCTAGTGCTTCACCTTGGGGTACTCCGATATTGTTTGTAAAGAAAAGAGATGGTAGTATGCGGATGTGCATAGATTATAGGTAGTTGAACAAGGTTACCATATGGAATAAGTACCCTTTACCCCGTATCGATGATCTGTTTGACCAGTTACAGGGTGCATCTGTGTTCTCAAAAATTGACTTGAGGTGAGGGCATCATCAGTTGAAAATTAGGCCCGAGTATATTCCTAAGATTGCTTTTCAGACTTGGTATGGGCATTACGAGTTTTTAGTAATGTCATTTAGGTTGACTAATGTGCCGGCGGCATTCATGAGTTTAATGAATGGGATATTTAAGTCATATTTGGATTCTTTCGTCATTGTTTTTATTAAAGATATTTTGATCTACTCCAAGAGTAGGGAGGAGCATGCTGAACATCTCCGGGTTGTGTTAGAGATATTGAGACATTAAAAGCTTTATGCGAAGTTCTCCAAGTGTGAATTTTGGTTGACTTCAGTTGCATTCTTGGGGCAGGTAGTGTCAGAAAAGGGGTGATAGTAGATCCCTAGAAAATTGAGGCAGTCAAGAGTTGGGTTCAGCCTAGCTCTGTGACTGAGGTGGGGAGTTTTATTGGGCTCGCAGGTTATTATCGGAGGTTCGTCAAAGATTTTGCATCTATTGCTACTCACTTGACAAGGCTAACTCAGAAATAAGAACCGTTTGTATGGTCCAACAAGTGTGAGGAGAGCTTCCAAAAGCTCATGACACTTTTGACCACGACTCCTATTTTATCCTTGCCGATTGAAGGTAAAGACTTTATTGTTCACTGTGATGCTTCACATTCAGGTTTAGGTGATGTATTGATGCAGGATAGGAATGTGATAGCATATGCTTCTAAGAAGTTGAAGGTTCATGAGAGGAACTATTCGACTCACGATTTAGAGTTGGCAGCGGTGGTGTTTGCACTCAAGATTTGGAGACACTATCTCTATGATGTCAAGTGTGAGGCATTCACTGATCATCACAGTCTGCAACATGTTTTCACTCAGAAGGACTTGAATCTGAGGCAGAGAAGGTGGATGGAGTTGTTGAAGGACTATGATGTGACTATTTAGTACCATCCTGGTAAGGCTAATGTGGTGGCAGACGTATTGATATAGAAGACAGTTTGCATGGGCAGTTTGGCTTGTTTGGGGGTGTCTAAACGACCACTAGCAAGGGGAATTCATGCATTGGAGTCCAAGTTCATGCACTTAGGTATTTCAGAATGAGGTAGGGTATTGGCCAGTGTTGAGGTTAAAGCCACTTTCATAGAGGATATAAAGGCCGAGCAGTTTCAAGATCCACAACTGAATAAGCTACGAGGTAAGGTAATATCTGGAGATCCAGGGATGCCACATTGGATGCTAGCGGGGTACTAAATTTTAGAGAGAGGATTTGCATTTCTCGGGTTGATGATATAATACTGAATATTTTGGCAAAGGCTTATGGTTCGCGGTACTCAGTTCATACGAGTGTGACTAAAATACATAAATTTAAGACAGCTTTACTTGTGGCCCAGAATGAAGAGGGACATAGCCAATTTTGTGTCCAAGTGTCAGAATTGCCAGCTGATAAAGTATGAGCACCAAAGACCTGCAGGACTACTTTAGAGAATGCCCATTCCAGAGTGAAAGTGGGAGAGAATAGCCATAGATTTCGTGGTGGGTCTTCCCAAGACCTTGGAGAAGTATGAATCAATTTGTGTCATTGTTGACAGGCTGACCAAGTCAGCTCATTTTATTCCGATTAGGGTAGACTACAATTCGCAGCAATTGGCTAAGATCTACGTGAAGGAGATTGTGAGATTTCATGGAGTACCACTGTCCATCATTTCAGACAGGGGTACCCAGTTCACGTCTAAGTTCTGGGGTATGTTGCATGAAAAGTTGGGTACACAACTCACCTTTAGTACAACCTTCTATCCTCAGACTGATGGTCAGTCGGAGAGGATAATCCAGGTGTTATAAGACATGCTGAGAGCATGTGTGATTGACTTCGAGGATCATTGGGACCAGTTCCTACCGTTGTGCAAATTATCGTACAACAATATCTACCACTCCAGTATTGACATGGCACCATTCGAGGCATTGGATGGGAGAGGTTGTAGATCACTGGTTGGGTGGTTTGAGGAAGGCGATGTAAATCCGTTGGGCATAGATTTAGTAAGGGAGGCAGAAGAAAAGGTAAGGGGCATTCAGACCAAGTTACTAGCTACCCAAAGCAGGAAGAAGGAATATACGGATCGCAAGGTCCGGGACATGGAATTTCAGGTTGGTGAACAAGTATTGTTGAAAGCATTGTTGATCTAGAACTTGGCCTAAATGTTTGTTGAGGCGAAATCCTGAGTTACACTTGATTTGGGAAAGGATCGTAAGCCTTCTTTGACCCGATTGAGCCTTTCATAACCTACCAAATGACATTATCCCTAGCATTCCCCCTTTTGAGCCTGAAGCCTTTTCTTTGAACAACCACATCTCAGCCTATATCTTTCTGAGTGCTTACATGCACTACCCTCTTTTGGCCCGATCTCCCTGAGCGCACTAAAATGTGCAAATTACGAACAAAGATTCAAGATCAAAGATGCCAAAGGCAGAAGATGCAAAGTCCCAGAGGAATAAAGATGAAAATACGACTTCAAAGAAGGAGTAAAATTCCCCACAAATCAAAACATGGAGAAATCCCCCCCAAAAAATATATAATGAAAAACACTCCAACAAATGTGGAGAAATTTCAAAAAAAAAATCAAAAAAAAAACAAAAAAAACAAAACAAAAAGAGAAAAGAACTCCAAAAGGGGAAAAAGGACTCCAACAACGAAAAGAAGTCGATACAAATTCAAAGAAAGGGACTACGAAACAAAGAAGATCAAGCGTCCAAATGCAACAAATGTCAAAGCACAAATATAGTGCATGCTCAAGGGAGGATTAGTCACTTTTATCCCAAATAATATCCTACCCATCCCCAAGCCTACATTACAAGCTGATAAAAGCCCTACATGATCCTATTTCAAGTGTTCTCACATTAGTGGATACTTACATGAAGGCCAAGCCTATGGTATCACAATTGCATGCATTGAACATCCTTCTGAGTGTGAGTGCACTTCTCAAAATGTCCTAAAATCAAAATACTCAAATGTGTGAAGAATAGGACTTTCTTTTGGTGAGGCACGTGAAACATGAGGAAAGGTATAGTTCAAAATCTTTGTTTGAATCAAGAAGAACAAATCTTGTCGATACTTAGGTACGTCTGAGGTACCATTTGAAACTATTGGAATTACCCGAAGTTGATCTCGGTTTAGCTGGGAAAGATGGTGGAATTCTTGTGCATAGGACTAATTGTTGGTACCAACTGAAAGTCAAGACATGATTTTCTTTTCAACATTCTTACAAAAAAAAAAAAAAGTTTTCTTCCTTCACAGGCGCCCACCTTCTAATGCGGGTATTTACATTCAAGTCCATTTTACAGGCGCCCACCTTCTAATGCGGGTATTTACATTCAAGTCCATTTTACAGGCGCCCACCTTCTAATGCGGGTATTTACATCTCAGTACATTTTACAGGCGCCCACCTTCTAATGCGGGTATTTACAGTTCAGTACTTTTACAGGCGCCCACCTTCTAATACAGGTATTTACATCTCAGTACATTTTACAGGCACCCACCTTCTAATGCGGGTATTTACAGTTCAGTACTTTTACAGGCGCCCACCTTCTAATGCGGGTATTTACATTCAAGTACATTTTAAAGGCGCCCACCTCCTAATGCGGGTATTCATTCAAAGCTCCGGCACACAAACCAGAGCATGCATCAGGATCTTGGCACACAACCCAAGATTCTATTTCATTTTATTTTAATGCTCTGGCACACAAACCGGAGTATGCATCGGGATCTTAGCATACAACCCAAGATTTCATTTCATTCAAAGCTCCGGCATACAAACCGGAGCATGCATCAGGATCTTGGCACACAACCCAAGATTCTATTTCATTTTATTTTAATGCTCTGGCACACAAACCGGAGTATGCATCGGGATCTTGGCATACAACCCAAGATTCCATTTCATTCAAAGCTCCGGCATACAAACCGGAGCATGCATCAGGATCTTGGCACACAACCCAAGATTCCATTTCATTCAACACTTCGGCACACAAACCGGAGCATGCATCATGATCTTGGCACACAACCTAAGATTCCATTTTATTCAAAGCTTCGGTACACAGACCGGAGCATGCATCAGGATCTTGGCACACGACCCAAGATTCCATTTCATTAACGCTTCGGCACACAAACCGGAGCATGCATCAGGATCTTGGGACACAACCCAAGATTCCATTTCATTCAAAGCTCCGGCACACAAACCGGAGCATGCATCTGGATCTTGACACACAACCCAAGATTTCATTTCATTCAACGCTTCGGTACACAAACCGGAGCATACATCAGGATCTTGGCATACAACCCAAGATTCCATTTCAAAGCTCCGGCACACAAACCGGAGCATGCATCAGAATCTTGGCACACAACCCAAGATTCTATTTCAAAGCTCCGACACACAAACCGGAGCATGCATCAGAATCTTGGCACACAACCCAAGATTCCATTTCATTCAAAGCTTCGGCACACAAACCGGAGCATGCATCGGGATCTTGGCACACAACCCAAGATTCCATTTCATTAATGCTTCGGCACACAAACCGGAGCATGTATCAAAATTTTGGCACACAACCCAAGATTCTATTTCATTCAAAGCTCCAGCACATAAATCGGAGCATGCATCGGGATCTTGGCACACAACCCAAGATTCTATTTCATTAACGCTTTGGCACACAAACCAGAGCATGCATCATAATCATTCTTTTTTCCAGCAAGTACGCAATCTTGCATCCCCAGCATCTCATAGCTCGACATTGGGGCAATTTTGAAGGAGACATTGGGAATATGTAAATGCTTCTGTTCCCAAATAGTCTTTTCCTTTAATTATTTTTTCCAGGGTCGTCCACCCCGAACAATAGGACAAGAGGTAATTTGCCTCAACTTTTGAACTACACCTGGCCTGATCTTCATGTAATTCGAAGTATGTAGGCAACTCTAAATCAGATTTCGGCCATATTTTTATCATAATTCTTTATCGAGCAAAATTGGCTTCATGTCAACGTTTTCGCCCAAAGATTCTTACATCATCTTTAGTCGAAAAGGGGAAAACTGTTGACACCCAATTTTGGCTCTCCGTGCTTAAAATTAACGTCTTCAGGTTTCCTGATCGTTAAAGAGCACAAAATATATTTTTTACACATTTTTCATGAAATATAATAATTTATTGATAATCATCCTTATTTTAGGAATTTTATCAATTTATTGATATATTTTTATTTCTTACAATTTATTGATAATTATCCTTTATTTTGTAAATATTAGGATTTTATCAATTTATTGTCATTATACAATTTTGATAATCGCAATATTTTTTACAGTCATCCGCACACGTACACAATACAATTACTACAATTTCAATTATTTAAAACACATTACATTTTATTTTATTTTTTTTATCACATACCAATACACGCATTTTTGTACATTATTTATATTCTCTAATACATTTCGCAAGCAGAAGAGGTCGGAGTAATTAATTTTAAAACGCAGAGCAACGAATCAGTCAAGTCAAGGTCTTGTCACCTTTTTAAAAAGATGACATTTATGTGACTAAATGCGGCTATCGTACTCTAGTTAATAACCTTGTGCATTGGTTAATAAGTTAGGTCAAGTCAAGGTCTTGTCACCTTTAATAAAGGTGACATTTGACATGACTGAATAGGGCTATCGTCCATCGGTTAATAAACTTTATACATTGGTTAATAGAGTAAATAATCTATCGGATAATAACTAAAAAATAAAAAGGAATAGTCTTTTATTTTTTGGACAAAGGGGGGTTTAGTTTTGTATTATAAAAGGGGAGGGGGTTAATTTTTTTTTGGAGAGACAAAAAATATACACACACACACATATTATACACACTACACTACACACACACATATTCTGCACACACACAAAAAAAAAAGCTACACTACACTACACACACACCCACACTTTTATTTATCTTCCTCTCCTCACTCTCTCTCTCTCCCGTTTTGCTCTTCTCCGGCCAGCAAAACGCCGGAGCTCCGGCGAACGAGCTCCGGCCATGAACAGCCGCCCAACACCAACGCCCCTCTCCCTTTCCCCTTCTGTTTTACCACTATTGCCTGAAAAAAGCTCAAATCTGGCCGAAAAAAATGGCCAAATCTGGCCGGAAAAATGGCCAAATCTGGCCGGAAAAAATGACCAAATCTGGCCGGAAAAACTCCCTCAACACCACAATCCCCACCTTTTCTTCTCCTTGGCCGGGTCTATCAGATCTGACCGGAGAAAACGTCTCCGACTGACTGGATTTTGTTGAGATAATATGTTATTGTGTATGTTTGTATAGATCTGTCCATAACTCGCATTTTATGGTGTTCTCACACCATTTTTGATGACATTGCTGACTTTGCCGGAGCTTCGACTCTGACTTTTTTCTTGCTGTTGTGTTTCAACGCTATTATCATGTGCTTGACTGATTTTTTTTTAACATTTTTCGGTGACCTTGGATTTTCTGGCGAGTTATTGGTCTTCTCCGATGAACATCATTGTTTTGAGCCTCCACCCATGGTTTCCTTTTGCTGAATATTGCTCTGTTTTGCCACTGCTTGGACTGATTTTACAAGATTTGTTGGTCTTTGCCGGAGAAAAATCTTATTCCTGTGACCTCATTTTACGTCTGTTCTATCTTGGTTGCTTGCTATTATTTTGGGGACTGAATTTGAATGATGTTTCTCTTTACTTCTTTTTACACTGATAATGAACAAGATACTACATTACTTGGCCAATGAAAAAACTCCCGTCAATTTTTGAGGCATCCACAATAAAAAAGACGGATACATATCTACATACGTAGCGAGAAAATAAGTTTGGGCGATGACGAAATCTTGTTATTACAAAGACGAAATAAAAAGTCTTATGATCCGCATCTTGGCGAGGTGATCTCGGGTGGCCAACCGATGCTTCGCAGCCATGGCGTATCTAAAACTTAATACAACTATATATCTGAGCCCACACTATAATAAAATTATTTTTTATGTTTACATACATATACATATTTCTTTAACTGATATTGATAAATATTTATTTGTTATTAATATTTTACTAAGTGTTTATACAGGTACGTGAAGATACTTTCGAAGATGACAATTAAAAGGAGTTTGAAGATCTCCCCAAAATTTATTGCTTTATTTATATCCTTGTAATTCTTGTAATTGTACAAAAATTAAAATATAGTGAAAACTTTACTTTTGGGGTGTCGGGTGGGAGTGTCACTTTATTTACTTATATGTTATTACGCACTTAGGCAAAACTTTAAGTCGTAAGTACTTTTATAACAAATTAATTTAACTTAGATACTTAAGTTAATTAATTCATATTCTTACGTTACGCAAACAATAGGACGTCTTTTCTTTCTTTTTTCCTTCTAATTAGTTTTACTTGAACTTTACAAATAATCTTTTTTACACATTCTTTTGTTAAAAACACTTTTAAAATTTATATTCTTTTCTCATTCTTAAACTCATTTTTTCTTGCAAAAATGAAACAATATTTACATAATGAAAAACGCAAGTCAATCGATGTAATCATTGTACAAATCTTTTTGATACATTTCTTTACATTTTTATATTCTTTACTCAATGTACTTAGACATATATTACTTACACATTTTTCTTATATATATTTCGTAATAGTATCTATTTATATTAATATATTTACATACTTTTCATATTAACAATATACATTCTTTTACACTCTTTTTTATACTTTCTTACATATAAATTTTCATACATACTAAATTTTCTCATACATATAAAAATACATTTTTCATACTCTTAGGCACATATTTTAAAATTATCCTTTGAACTCGTATATACATATTTATTACTGTTCATATTTATACTTTCAAAAAATATATCTTTTACCTCCTCTCTCTTTAAAAATTAAGTTTAGTCGGGTACCACATTTGTGGATTTCGAAGGATGCCTAACACCTTCCCTTCGGAATAACTTGAACCCTTACCTAGAATCTCAAATGGTTTTCGCAGATTAAAATGCGAGTCGTACATATCAATAAACAAAAAATAGGTTTCCTTATTTTCCTTAAAATTAGGTGGCGACTCTGTACATAATTAAATTCTTTCAGAGTCCATAAGTTGTGCTTTATCTAACCTTGGTAAAAAATAGGGCATGACACAACACAACAACTAATACTTAAATAAATCAAACAGTACAAACAGTCAATAAACTAATCATAAAATACAATTAAAATATATTATTTTTGATTCAACTAAGGCATCCTTCTCAACAATACCCTCAACACATCTCTACCGCATCTACCAGTTGTTGCTCCTTTGTAGTCTCCACTGCCTTTTTCTTGGCACTTATCAGTGCTTTTGAAATTTTTCTTCTAATCAAAAAGGAGTATATGATGATGAAACCCTTGATGATGGAATGGTACCCCTCTTAGATATCATGGTATTGATGGCTCGTTCTAAAGACTCCACCTTTGTAATCAATAAATTTATCTTCTCAGTGCACTTTAAACATTTACAAGAACAAGAAGACACCTTTGAGGTACTAGTACCAACAGTTAAAAATCTACCCATTGCAAATGGAGTTTGAATATATCCTCCACCAACACCACAAATATCACAACCAATAATTGAATAAGATCCTCCTCTTTCACCGTCACCACCAAGATCACCAAAGCCACTATTCATAATCGGAGAAGATCCTCCTCTTCCACCAGCACTATCAACACCATCTTCATCATTCAATATTACATCACCCGCAATATTTATCAAAATATCACCAATAACTTTTAAAGCATTGATTTTATCATCAACCACAGAGAAATCTCTTCTAACAGACGTCACTCCGACCAAATTTTTTAGTAGATTTTCAATCTTTGGGTCTTGCTTTCTTACTTCCAAAGGTACAAATCGGGTCAAAAAATCCATATGCTTCTCACTTTTAGTAGAAAGTATCCACGGGTACACAAACTACATGTAGAATAAAATTATCTTAAGAAATGTAATAAAGTATAAAATTATTAAATAAAATTATATCAACAAATTACAGTAACTATAAAAATAGAAACAACAACTGCTGTAAAGTGACTTCTAAAACATATTAATAGTTGCAGTTATTTGCAGCAGTTGTTGTATATTCTTCAACAGTTGTTGCATAATTTACAGCAACTGCTGAAGAATATGCAGTAACTACTATGAACAACTTCAGTTGTTAATATGTTTCAGAAGTCAGTTTGTAGTAGTTGTTGCATATATTTCAGTAGTTGTTGTATAGTTGCAGCAACTGCTGAAGCATATGCAACAGTTGCTGCAAACAACTGCAGCTGTCATATAAGTTTTAACAATCAGTTTCAAGAGTTTTTAAGCAGGTATTGCATATGTTTTAGCAAATACTAAACAATAACAGCAACTTCTGCAAATAATAACAGTAATAGAATAAGGCTTATCGAATCCTCTAGGGGATCAAATAGCTCATGAGTCTCAACTTTATTGTTATTGATTACCGCCAGCCATCTAAGGATCCTTAGAGATGACACTTTTTCATCAAACTTCTTAAATTATTTATGAATATAAGGAATGACCTTAAAGGTCCAAGTCTAGATAAAACAATATCATAAATAATAAGGAAGATAATAAATAAAATATAAATATATTAATAATAATAAAAAAAAAGTTTGTCATGAAAGCCTACGAAAAGCCATAGAGGTTGTTGGTCTTAAATGTTAGACTAGCAGCAATCTTTAGATATCTTAATATAAGTGGATAGCTCTCTCAACTCCATGGATAGGCACAAAATGCTTCTTGGTTAGCTGAGAGCTTAAATGTATCATCAGGAGTATTTGTCCCTAAATCTTACCAGAAAGAATACCGTGCACAAAAAAAAACTAAGCATAGTGACTTCTTCACACTTTTTCTAATCTCCTTAGACTTCGGAAGCTCAAGCAGTTGCTTCCCTTTGTAATGCTTCTTTCCTATTGCATCAACAATTTGTTGATATCTCTTGTCTGCCTTAGTTGACTTGGCGACATAATGATGAGGTAAATGGCAGTTCAAACTAGTTACAATGGCAAACTTTTTATACCAAAAATAACATGCATGTCGCAATAATTTATCCAACACTCATCTGTTCTCTTACTTTTAATCCAGCGCCAAAGAAGTTGTACCAACTTTATTTGAAACTGAGAATTCACACTTTCATCTAGGTCTAGATATTTTTCAAAAACCCTAGGCCTAAAGAATTTTTTAAAATTTTATTCCTTCAGTATTTTTCTAAATTCATTAAATGCCTTTTCCATTCCTGATCTTACCACAACATCACCTATCATATATAGATGGGTATCAGTAGATGTCACAGAGCCATAAGATGAATACCCGATAGGCTTACCAAATTTGACTGAAGAACTGGCAACTGAAGGACTGGCAACTGAAGGACTAGCGACAGAAGGACTGGCGGCTGAAGCATTGGTTGGTGGAGACTTTGCTACATGTATATGATGACAACTTTTTGATCTAAGTTCATCCTGTTTATCCTTATCTTGTGCAGCCTCACAATTATCTTCAATATTTTTTGAATTGTCTGCAAAACCAAAATCATCTACATCTTTGGAAGAATTAAATCTTCTTCCAAATTCTTCTTCTTCTTCTGTAGACTTCTCCAAACCGTCATCCAATTTCATAGGGATTGACGGTGCCTCATTCTCAACAATGGCATGCTTAGCAAGATTCGCCAATTGTGTTTTATCCATGTCCTTGTTTTGTTGTTCTTCATCCTCTCTTTGTGTACTAATTCACTTTCTTTTTGAACTTCTAGTAGGAACATCATCTCTAGAATTTATTTAAATTTGAGTTATTTAATCTTCACACCTGAGACAAAATAAAAATAATGTATTAATTTAATCAATCATTCTAAATAAAGAGGAAAGTGAAGCAATTACTAAAGTTGTTGAAACAACTGTTGGAGCAAATGTTGAAATTGCTATAGAAACTCTAGCAGTTATTGTATATACTTCAACAGTTGCTGCAAAAAATTTAGCAATTTAGCAGACTTGCTATAGCAACCTTAGCAACTGCTTCATCTATTCACAACAAGTTTTGAGATTGTTGCAGCAGATGCACATTTTTTAAACTCAATACCAGAACAACAACCAACATAGTGATATGTGGAATAGTAGTTGAGTGTGATTACTCCTTTTTCCTCTTATGATAATATTTTATGAATTATAGACTTGAGATTGTTGCTGTTGAATTGACTTAAAAAGCTATCTGTTGGTTTACATATGCTAAATGTTAAAGTCTTGTTACTTGATATATGTTTTGATGCTTTTATGTTATATTATTGGGTTGGCCTATGATACCTACCAATATATAGTATGTTGTACTGATACTACCTTGTGTTCTTCTTCTATTGAGTGCAGACCATGTTCCAGAGGCTGAGATGCAACCTCAACTAGAGTAGAGAGACCGACTGCAGATCCAAGGATGAGCATTACTTCTCAGGCTGCCATGAATCCTCTACGAGTTATTGTTCTTCTTTCAGACAATGGGACTCTCTCATCTTATTGTTTTTAGTGGTTATTGGATTCTTAAACTATGTTGGTTTAGTATTTTGGACGATGACTTTCAGTTTCTGAGGATATGTTTAGTTGACTATTTTTTGCACATTCTTTTATTATTTATATAAATGTTAATTTATTTATGACTTTAGTGGAATGTTTAGTTATCTCCTTTGAATTGGTTAAGTCTGAGAGTTGGGTTTGGGTTGTTTGGTTCTCCCACCGGAGGGTTAGTATAGGTGTCAATCACGACACGTTTGGGTCATGACAAAGTTGGTATCCAAGCTTGGGGTTTGTTGATCTTATCGTACTAGAACGAGTCTAGTAGATTCTTATGAAAATGGTACGGAGACATCTGTACTTCTTTATAGGAGGCTATAGGACTTTAGGAAACCTCAACTTCTTTCATTCCTCCTTCTATAACTTGATTCAAATTGGTATTTAGTGATCCAAATTGGTATCTAACTCTTTAACTCTTGTTCTCATAGATGGTGAGGACACATTTGTCTGAAGCTAGAGCACCAGCACCTGATCCAGTTGTTGAGGCTGTGGTCCATGGTAGGGTTTGAGTCAGAGGTAGATGCAGAAGAAGAAGATGAGGTACGCCCATTAGGGGTGGAGCTCGATCTATAGCTCTTGCTCGTGAAAGGTCAATATATCCTCCTCCATAAGAGAATATTCCTGAGGTTGTGGTAGTAGAAGAAGTTTGAGTAGAGCATAATGAGGCAGCAGAACCAGTCTAGGGATGGGTGTGCACCCAGTTCATGGAGGTGTGGTGTAGGTCCCATTATCATATGAGGTAATCCAGCAGGTTCTAAGATTCCTTAGTGGATTGGCAGGGGATAGGTATGCTCCTGCAGTTCTTGTTGTACAACATTCGGTGACCCAGTATATTGCAATTATGGCTTCATGGTTAGATGCTAATTCTGAGATAAGTATGTCCCTATGACCAGTGATGATAGGTGGTGAACACGAGCTCTTCTATAAGTTTGTAAAAATAAGGCCCCCTGTATTTTATGGTTTGGAATCCGAGGACACCTTTGAGCTCATCATAGACTGTCATAAGAGACTGCATAAAATTGGCATTGCTGAGAGAAAAGCTGCAGACTTTATTTTATTTCAATTTCAAGGGGATGTCAAGATATTGTTGAGGGAATTCATAGAGTGTGGGCCTACTGGAGCTCCTTATGACTTTGAGTTACTTCTATCAGGTCATTCTAGAGAGGTACATTCTCCAAACTTTAAGGGACAGAAAAAAGGATGACTTTGCAAATAGTGAGATAGGTCTGAATACAAGGTTGTAGATTATGACTTTATAGGTAGCATCTTTGGGTAAGTCATTTTAAGAAGTTGTGGAATTTGTAATGAATGATGAAGGAGTAAGACAAGAGAGTCAGGAAAGGATGGAATCAAAGAAGCCTCGATTGGGAGGTAGTTACAGTGGTCAGTTTTCAAAGGGTTAGGGTTTGTGGGGATACCCTATGTGCCCTATTCATTCATCAGCTCAGGTTTTTTTGGGGGGTCCATGAGGGACTAGTCAGCCTACATTAGACTTTGGTGGGTATATTGCTCAGTTGGCTCCAGCACAACAACCTAATTTTGACAACGCCTGCTTTAAATATGGTGAGCTTGGTCACTTAAGAAGGAACTATCCTCAGCTTCGGTAAACATCTCAGCAGCATACTCTTAGAGCTTTGGTTTTGGCTGGTAGAGATAATGTTTATGACAAAGATCATCCACAGGGAGGGAGAGGTGGTCACACTGTAGGTAGGGGTAGCTCTCAGCTTAACTAGGGCGATAATTGAGTAGGTAATTAGCCTAATAGGGGCGGTGCATATGCAGGAGAAAAGAATCATTTTTATGCTTTCCCGGCTAGTCTAGAGGCAAAGGCTTCAGATACGGTGATCACAATTACTATTCTTGTATGTGATCGTATGTCTTTAGTTTTGTTTGACCCTGGGTCTACCTTTTCTTATGTCTCTTCTGGTTTTGCTGAGAGCTTTGATATGTTGTTTGAATCCCTAGATTTTCCTGTTACTGTATCTACTCTAGTAGGGGATTATGTGGTTATGGATAGAGTTTTCTTGGCTTGTCATGTAATATTCGTAGGGTGAGAGGCCTTAGTTTATTTATTTGTTCTTGACATGGTAAACTTTGACATCATTTTAGGAATGAGTTGGTTGTCTCTGTATCATGTTATTTTGTCTGTCATACTACGACAGTGGCTATGGCTATACTGGGGTGGATAGGTTAGAGTTGGAGGGTAATTGTAGTCTAGCGCCAATGAAGTTTGTGTCCTTCCTTCGTGCACAAAGTCGGATAGGGAGGGGATGTTTAGCCTTCCTAGCTCATCTTCGGGACCCCAGTTTGGAGGTTCTATCTATTGAGTCATTTTTGGTAGTGTGTGAGTTCTAGGAGGTGTTTCCTGTAGATCTGCATGGCATGCCACCTGACTTGGAAATTGATTTCTGCATTGACTTAGAATTGAACACTCGTCCTATCTCTATTACTCCTTATAGGATGGCACTAGCTGAATTGAGAGAGCTTAAGGCTCAGTTGTAGAAGCTATTGTGTAAGGGTTTCATCCATCTGAGTGCCTCCTCGTAGGGTGATTCAATGATATGTTTTCATTGCATTAATTATATGTTTGATCAGTTACAAGGGGATTTTGTATTCTCTATAATTGACTTAAGGTCTGGCTACCATCAGCTAAAAATTTGATCTTCAGATATTCCTAAGACTGTGTTTTGGATCCAATATGAGCACTATGAGTTTCTGGTAATGCCATTTGGGCTGACCTATTCCCCAGCTTCTTTCATGGGACTGATGAATGAATTATTTAAGCCCTATCTTGACTCATTTATCATAGTCGTCATTGATGATATTCTGGTATATTCTAAGGATGATAAGGAGCATGAGAATTATCTTAAAATTATGTTGGGACGGTTGAAATAGAAGGAATTGAATGTGAAGTTTTTGAAATGTGAGTTCTGGTTATCTTCTATCTCCTTCTTAGGACATGTAGTTTCGAAAGATGGGTGATGGTAGACCCACAGAAAATAGGAGTAGTTAATAATTGGGCTAGGCCTACCTCGGTGATGGAAGTCCAAAGTTTTGTGGGGTTGGCTAGATACTAGCGTAAGTTCATTAAGAATTTTTCATATATTGATACTCACCTGACTCGCCTGACTTAGAAAGACGTGCCCTTTGTTTGGTTAGAAGAGTGTGAAGAGAGCATCCAAAGCCTCAAGACCTTGTTGACTACAGCTCCCATCCTCGCCTTTGTGCTTGAAGGTAAAAACTTTATTGTTAATTGTGATGCCTCAGAGTCTGGTTTAGGTGTTATGTTGATGCTGGAATGGAATGGCATTTCCTATGCCTTGAGACAAATCTAAGTTCATGAGAAGAACTACCATACTCATGACTTAGAGTTGGCTACAGTGATATTTGCTCTCAAGATCTAGAGGCACTATTTTTATGGGGTCCGATGTGAAATGCTCGCAGACCACCATAGGTTGGAGCATGCCTTCACCCAGAAAGACTTGAAACTGTGCCAGAAAAGGTGAATGGAACTACTTAAAGATTACGACATCACCATCTTGTACCATTTAGGTAAGGCTAACATGGTGGCTGATGTACTGAGCAGAAAGACTGAGAGTATGGGTAGCTTGGCTGACTCGAACATTGTTAGGTGACCAATTGCTAGAGATATTCAGTCTTTGTCTAATAGCTTTATGAGGCTGGAAGTTTCTGAAAAGGGCGGCTTTACTAGCATTTGTAGAGGCGAGGTCCTCTTTCCTCGAGCAAATCAAAGGTAAACATTTTGATGATGTGAAATTGTGAAGGATCCATTACAAGGTATTGTGGGGTGAGGACAAGGAAGCCATCATAGATAAGGAAGGTGTCCTGAGAATTAAAGGGCGAGTTTATATTCCCCGTGTTGAGGAGTTGATCCCCACCATTCTTGCAGAGGCTCACAGTTTGAAGTATTCCATACATCCTGGTGTGACTAAGATATACTGACACCTGAAGAAACATTACTGGTAGGGCAGAATGAAGAAATATATAGTAGATTTTGTGGCTAAGTTCCAAAACTGCTAGCAAGTTAAATATGATCATCAGAAACCTAGCGGTACCCTTCAAAGAATGCTCATTCCTGAGTGGAAGTGGGAATTAATAGACACAACTTTCATGGTTGGCCTTCCCAAGACTTTGGGAAAGTACAATTTGATTTGGGTCATTGTTGACAGACTGAAAAAATCTTCACACTTTATCCCTGTACATGTGACTTATAATGCGACCAAGTTGGACAAGACCAATCAGAATGAGATTGTTCAGTTGCATGGGGTGCCTATCTCCATTATTTTCAATAAGGGTACCCAGTTCACCTCCAATTTCTAGCAGAGGTTGCACAAAGAGTTGGGGCCAAGATTGGACATGAGTATAACCTTTCACCGTTAGACTCATGAGCATTCTGAGAGTATGATTCAGGAGTTAGAGGATATGCTTCGTGCATGTGTGATGGACTTTGGGGGTTATTGACATCAGTATCTAGCACTGGCAAAGTTTGTCTATAACAATAGTTACCCCTCTAGCATAGACATGGACCCATTTGAAGGCTTGTACAGGAGGAGGTGTAGATCTCCCATTTGTCTGAAGCAAAATCTTTGGGTACAGAATTGGTAAGGGACTCGATTGAAAGGGTGAAGTTCATCCAAGTGAAAAATTTAGCGCTCAAAGCCAGCAAAAGGAGTATGCAAACAGAAAGGTTAGAGACATGCACTTTGCGAAAATGGGAGCAAGTTTTGCTCAAAGTCTCACCTATGAAGGGTGTTATGCATTTTGGTAAGTGAGGAAAGTTAAGTCCGAGGTACATTGGTCCCTTAGAGATTCTTTAGAAGATGGGTCCAGTGGCTTATAAGTTGGCTTTACCACCTAGTGTGTCAGGAATTCATCCTATATTCCATGTGTCGATGCTTAAGAAGTATCATGGTGATGATAATTATATCATTCATGGGATTCAATTATGCTAGATGAGAATCTCTCTTATGAAGAAGAGGTTGTTATTATTCTTGATCGAGACATTTGGACGTTGAGAACCAAGGAAATTATATCTCTGAAGGTCCAGTAGAAGAACCGTCCTATTGAGGAGGCCACTTGGGATATTGAGATAGACATGCGGAATAAGTATCCTCACTTGTTCACTGATTCAGGTAATCTTTGTCTTTCCCCTATTTTCTTCTTGATTGTCATTTAGAGATGAATGATTGTTTAATTGGTATCTAATGAAATAACTAGTTTCATCGTTACACTGAATTAAAACATAAGTACCCGGCTTTAAAAGTCCCTAGGTGATAATTAAAAATCTCGGGCTAGGGTGAGCTCAGACTAACATATAGTGTTTTATGCTTTAAAGGTAATTCATATTTTGTGTGATGTCGTGTGGTAGTGTGGTGTCTATTTATGGATAGCCAACTACCGTAGGATCCTGTGGGAAGTCTTGAGATGAGAATTAGAGTTATATAACTCTGGAAATGATAGATGCCCCGTTAGGAATAATTCATAGTGTCTATGAAACAATATGTGTTGCAAAATAAGGTTATGGGAGCAAAATAATGACTTCTGGAAAATCTTCCTCATCACAACAAGAGGATGCATCATTACAATGATTTGGTGCGATGAGATGATCCTTTTTATGGTGATCGGTCACGACGGAGAGTCGTCCATTCTAACAAGATTATAGGGAAGTATACATGTGCGGCCTGCAGTTTTCTGAGTTATTCCTCTCATTATTCTACTTTGTCCCAGAGTTCTCAAAAGTGGGGTTTCCAAGAAAACTAGGGCAAACTCCATCGCATGAGGTAAGTAATCTGCAGAACTCTTAATTTATTAATTAATTATTTTCCTTTGACCTTGGGAGAACGATTAATGGTGGATTTCTTGCAATTAAGACCTAAAAGCATGAACTTGGGAAAGAATCCTTTGGCTAGGTGTAAAATCACCTAGAATTGATCTTAAGTTGTGTTTTTATGAGTTTTAACATGAAATTATTAGTTCTTAACATGTTTAAGGCTAGTGGGGAACCTTGGGTTAGATAAAGGTGAAACCTTTAGGTTTAAAAATGCTGGAAAATATATGAACTTGATTAGAGACCTTGAGTTCTTGATCCTATGAATGCCATGGGTCTAATTAGCAATAAATTAACCATTGGGAAATGCTAGAAATCTTATTTAATGGATAGAATAGATGGGTTTGATTCCCAAAGCCTGAAATGTAAGGTAATTGGCTAATTACTCTTCTATTATTGTTATTTCTATACCTTGTGAATTTCAGAGAGTTAAGGAAGGACAAGGAAGTGTTGAACTAGTTTGCAGGTGTTATTTCTATACTCGAGGTAGTTTATGGTTTGAATAAAGTTAAGACTCACTTTGTTGCATGTTTGTAGTGTAATTGTATAAGCTCTGATTAATCTTTAGACGTGGTTGTATTTTATATGCTTTTCCTATTGTGCTTATATGAATAGGCTAAATGAACATGAAGTGATAAATGAGTTGAAATGAAAAATTATGAATAGTGTCTTAGGTACTAAGTTTCTCATGAGAATATGGGCCTGAGAACCTAGTTATTTAGCTATTGATGTTGATACACTTGATATGGAAAATATATCACGCCAGTATGGTACATGGACACTTAGGGTCCCCTGTAGGTCATGGCTAGTGAGAAGAAATAAGACTCGTAATATGTGTGTACACCCTTTTACCTTGTTGTATTATAGTACTGTATTCTCTAGTCATTTGGCTGAAAACTGAGGTAAAATTAGAAGCACATGCAATATGATCGATAGACGTAGTGATATGTTGAATAGTAGTTGAGTGTGATTACTCTTTTTTTCTCTTATGATAATATTCTATGAATTATGGACTTGAGCTTGTTCCTTTTGAATTGATTTAAAAGGCTATATGTTTGTTTATTACATGCTAAGAGTTGAAGTCCTGTTACTTGTTATATGTTTGCTGCTTTTATGTTATATTGTTGGGTTGGCATATTATACTTACCAGTACATAATGTGTTGTACTGATACTATATTATGCTCTTCTCTTGTTGAGTGCAGATAGTTCAAAATGCTGAGATGCGACCTCAGCTGGAGTAGAGAGACCGACTTTAGAGTCAAGGGTTGAGCACTACTTCTCAGGCTGCCATGGATCCTCCATGAGTTATTGTCCTTCTTCCAGATAATGGGAGTCTCTCATCTTATTGTTTTTAGTTGTTATTGGATTCTTAAACTATGTTTGTTTAGAGATCTAGACGATGACTTTCAGTTTCTAGGAATATGTTTAGTTGACTATTTTCTGCACATTCTTTTATTATTTATATAAACATTGATTCATTTATGACTTAAGTGGAATATTTATCTATCTCCTTTGAATTGGTTAAATCTTAGAGCTAGGTTTTTGTTGTTTGGTTCTCCCACCGGAGGGTTAGTGTGGGTGTCAATCACAGCCTGTTTGGATCATAACAAAAAAGGAGAGAGCTGAAAAAGAAAAAAAAGAGTTGGCTAATAAGAAGAAGAAAAAGGAAACTGGTAAGGCTATGTATGCTTCTTGGGGAACAATTTTAGACAACATAGATGATGATACAGAAGATGTTCCCCCGATGGCCATGGAGGACTCAGAATCAGACTCTTAATTAGACACTGAGAAAAAAGAGGTAAAACTTCTTTACCTTAAGGATAAATTGAAACTTTTTTCAAAGAAAACATTGTCCTCCCTAATGTCAACTCTCATAGATAATGTTTAGGATTTGAATGAAAATAGAGATCAGTTGTTTTCCTTCTTGACCAGTTTAAATTTTGAATACATTGATCTTGAAAAAATAAACATTGGTCTAAAAAGGAAAAATCAATTCCTCAAGGAACATGTCCAACAACTTGATTCTAACCTCTGTCTCTCAAATCTGAAATTTTGAAACTGAGTGTTATACAAAGGGGAAAGGTCAAATAAGTGATGACCAAATCAGATGTGAATATGATCTAAAGAGATTCAAAGATGAATTGTTTTATGAAAAGTAAAAATCAAGAAGGATAGACCTTGAACGGGCTAGAACGAAGTCTGAGCTTGAAAGAGCAAGCAAGTGGACACAGTACTTGATGATTGTGACTCAACTTAGTGATAGAACTCACAATGCTAAAGTTGGAATAGGTTTTGTCAAAAGAACTCCTTAAAATATCTTTGATCTTTGTACACATTTTGGTAATATTGGTCACTCAAGGAGCACCTGTCCAACAACTATAGCTCACTTGAATAAAAATATCAAAGTTGCCTTAAAAGAAAAAATTAATCTAGCTAAAAGGAAAAAACCACATCTAAGGAACCGGTTCATTCAAAAGAAAACACATGTAAATGCCTTATATAAATGGATAAACAGAGATCTCATTCATCCTTTTTATCAAAGGAAAAGACTCAAGTTAGTCTGGGTTCCTAAATCTAACCTCAAAATTTTACAAGTACAAGTGAGAGGGAGTAAGCAACACTGGTACATGGATAGTTCTTGATCAAGACACATGATTGGAGACAAGAAAAAGTTCCTCTCACTTGCAAAAGAGAAGGGTGGAATGGTAACTTTTGGAGGTGGACAGAAGGGTCAAATCAAAGGGATTGGAAAAATAGATAAATCTGAAAAACACTCAATAAAAAAAGTGTACCATGTTGAAAGACGGGACCACAATCTGCTCAGTATATCATATCATTGTGATATAAGTAACATTTTACTCTACAGGTGTGGAAATGATAGACCTAAAAGCTGGGGAGACTGTCTTGACTTGACAAAGATACAAGCATGTGTAAATTGTTGATATCTCAAAGATCCCTGCTAAAGATATTGTTTCTCTCAAGGTGGTGGAAAAATATCCTTTGTTGTGGCATAAATGACTGGGGCATGCCAATCATGATCAGCTAAACAAACTCGTCTATAAGGATTTGGTAATAGGTCTCCCTAAAACTAAGTTCAAGGAAGATAAAGTTTGTGCAGCATGTGCTTGAGGTAATCAAATAAGATCTTCCTTCAAATCCAAATAGGATATCAGCTTGGCCAGATCCTTGAAACTTTTCCATCTAGATCTATGTGGTCCTATAAGAGTAAGAAGCAGGGGTGATAAAAGATATGTATTTGTACTAGTTGATGACTACATCATGTTTACTTGGACAGTTTTCCTTACTTCTAAAGAAGATGCCTTTGAAGCATTCTGCACTTTAGTAAGGAGTCTGGAAATAAACTTGACAAACAACTAGCTACAATCAGATCTGACCATGGAACTGTGTTTAAAAATGCTAAATTTTTTGGCTATTGTTGCTCTCATGGTATTGATCACAACTTTTCTTCTCCTAAGACTCCTCAAAAAAATGGAGTGGTTGAATGAAAAAATAAAACTCTGCAGGAAATGGCTAGAACTAGAAATGTGCCTAGTTAATTTTGGACTGAAGCCATTAACACTGCTTGTTACATCACTAACAAATACATGTTGAGACCTCTCCTAGAAAAAACTTCTTATGAATTACACAAAGGCAGAAAACCTAACATCTCTCACCTGAGAGCTTTTGGATGCAAGTGTTTTATCCACAATAATGGAAAGGACTTGTGAGAAAAATTTGATGAGAGAATTTTTCAAGGTTATTCTTCACATAGTAAGGCTTGTAGGGTGCTTAATAAAAGATCTATATGTGTTAAAAAAAGTGTGCATGTTGTATTTAGTGAAAACAATGTCATGGATAACAAACATTTGCAGGATGATGATAAATTGCCAAGGATCTCTGAAAAATTATGCATGAACATGTAAAAGATACAAGACCAACTAATGTAGTACCTAACTAGATGAGGAACCCTTTACTTATCAGGATGTGGGAATAACTGAACAAGATGATCAACTAATTGTGCAGGATGATCAACTTGGAGAAGCACAAGAATTAGTCCTCAACGGATACAAGTACCAAGTATCACATCCAATTGACAACATTCTTACTGATGTAAGATCTGGAATAACCATTAGATCTGGACTAAAGAATCTTTGTGCCTTCAATGCCTTCCTATCAATTATTATGTCCAAAAAAGTCAGTGAAGCCTTGAAGGATATACATTGGATCATTGCTATGGAAGAAGAGCTCAATTACTTTGAGAGAAAAAATGTGTTTCTCTTGGAACTGTAATGACTAGGTTTGTCGCTATAGGTAGTTCCATTGTGCCAAGTTTTAGATTTAGAAAACTCCGGGTTTGAGAGTTTGAAATTCTCGGCTAGGCTAGCCTCGACCGGTTTTGGAGCGAGGTAGAGTCTAGGGAAATACGAGTAAAGATGTGTTAGGGTGTCTTGGATTGAGCCAGTTTTACACATATCCAAGACATAAAAGAGTCCGGAGGACTTTTTATAATCACATTTGGGTAAGTAAAACTCTCGGAGTCGCGTTTGACGTGAAGGGGTTGTTTCAAGACATCGGGGGAAACAGGTGTGTTATGAAATGGCCAAAACTGGCAGATTTCCATAATTTCTGTCCGTGAAGAGCGCGGTCATGTGCTATAGCAGCCACCGCTATAGTGGTAGAAATTATCGCTACAGCAGCAGTCAAAGGGCGATCAACCTACTTAAGACTGCTATAGTGGTGGGCTACCGCTATAGTCGGACCGCAATAGCGGAGCGGGGACCGCTATAGCGAGACGATGGGTTTTTAATGCAGAAATAGCTCTCAAAACATTTAGTTTTTCTCAATTTCATTTTGGGAGAAGGGCTAGGCGATTCCAGGCGTTTTTCATCCTTTCTCCATCAAAATTCTTCCTTAAGGTAAAGTTTTTGTTCCCCAATCTTTGTATTACGTTTCCTATGCGGTAGAATTGCTAGGAGGGAATTTGGAAAAGGTTAGAATAACCTAGGGATAGTGGAATTCGGGGAAGAAAGGGGATTCCAAGCATGTGAGTTCTTGGGTATCGATTAAAGTACATTGTTATGATCATAGGTTGTTTAATTCCCTGTTTTATCCATAAAAGATGATAGAATTAGGAGAATTAATGGTGGAAAATCCTGGGAAAGGTGTGGGATGAACATGGGTGGCCTGGAGTTTTGGGATTTAGTATAATCCGGGTAATGTACAGGCCTTGGGTGTTAACCATATGTCCTGTGTTGTTTTTAGACCAAGAACGAGAGAGGAATCCAGAACACGGGAAAGCTCGAGTCGAATAAAGCTTGGAACCTTTGGAGGTAGGTGATGGCTTATGATTTTTTGTGAATGTGTATATTCATGTACTCATGTCTAAGTGATTGTATGCATTACATTGCTTAGGGAAATTGTGTGGAATGTCTAGGTTTATGTTTACAGTTTGTGATTGAACGGTTTTACTTGTTGGTTTTACAAGTTATGTGTGTTCATATATTGACTGTGGTTTGTTGACATTCAATTGGCTTGGGTACCACGCCTGGTATAGGTATAACACATGGTTGGCACGAGTACCATGCCTAGTACGGGTACCATGCCTGGTACGGGTTTACTTTATTGCATCTTGCATTGTTTCATTGACTATTGTATTGCATTGGTTGATATTGGTTTCGTGAGTGGACCGGGTTGTTTTACTGAATGTGATACTTGGTATTGGTTCCGTGAGTGGACCGGGTTGTCTAGTTAAAGGTGCAATTATTGGTGGTCCTTGAGTGGCCGGGAACTTGTTTAACTGTTGTGTTGGTCTTGGTTTAGGCAGGGTTAAATCATTACTTGGTATGTGTCTAGAGGGGATTCCAGGGTGAGTCCGGGCTAGACTAAAGGTTATAGTTAATGGCTCATGTTCGTCGTATAGAACTGTAAGAGATGGATTTCATGATGGGATAAGGTAGGTAGAGACTTGTAGTCTAGGGCATGTATACTTGTTGCATGTTTTCCATATATTCACTTGTATATGTTATACTGTTTACTTGGAACCTGGTTGCTGTCAATACAGCTTATCGAGTTATCAAGCTGAACTGCCTTCTGTAAGGATCTTGAATCGTTCGTTTACTCTAAGTCTTATTACTAACGCGATGGATTGTTATTTGAAAACACTTTCAATACAAAATTGATCCTACCGGTTCATAGTGGTGGTAAACTGATACTGCACTTGTCTTTCTTTTGGTGAGTATAGGAAATCTACCAGTGACTGAGACGCGACCTCGAATCTAGCACTGCGATTTCTGACTTTCAAGGGTGAGCTGCTTGTTTTGAGCTAGCTTGGGTTATCTTAGAGTTTCAGTCCATTTGTTGTGGACTTAAAACTATTTCATTTTGTCTTTTGGGGTTGCATCTCCGTATTCTATATATTTGGTATTGATGTTTGGTACAATGACTTTCAGTTTCTAGGAGGGATTTTCCGCAGGATAAAAATTATGTTTAGTTATTGAATTGTTTGATTGTTAGTTTACTTTTCGCTTGCTGGTTTTAGGCTGTTAGTCTAGGCATGGGTTGAACTCTATTGGTTCGCTCATTTAGGGGTTGGGTGGGTGCCACTCATGACGGGTTGGGTCATGACAAAGATGGTATCAAAGCCTAGGTTTGTTGATCTCATTGTACCAAATAGGTCTAGTAGAGTCTTGCGGAATGGTGCGGAGACGTCCGTACGTTTCTTCGAAAGGCTATACGATTTTAGGAAAAACTATCTCTTTCTTCTTTCCTTCGTGCTATAACTCGATTCCAATTGGTATCTGGTGATACAAATTGGTATCTAACCTCATTCACTCTTCTGTCCTCAGATGGTTACTATAAAGAATAATGGACCAAGGCCTGGCAGTTTGCGGCAGAGGTAGGGGAAGGGGCAGGGGATGAGCTGGAGCTGCACCCGCCAGGGGTGGAGCTCGAGCTGCTGCTGCATGTGAGGTAACCCTTCCCCCACCTCAGGATTATGTGGATGAGGATGTAGAAGAAGTGGTTGTAGAGGATGGAGGAGCTCAGGAGGAGGAGGTACCGATTGGGGGTGCAGGCATTTCTACTATGACATCGGAAGCTTTTAGGTAGGCGTGGGATATTCTGAGTGGGTTGGTTGAAGCTGGAGCCATACTCGCAGCTTATCCAAATCAAACCTTGGATACTGAGCGAGCGATTACTACTACACCAAGGATGGATGCAGCTTCGGGCACAAATGATCTCCTAAGGCCAATGCTAGGCCCAGTGATGATAGGTGATGAGCATGAGATGCTGACTAAGTTCCTTAAGCTGAAACCTCCGATGTTTCAGGGTACAGACAAGGAGGATGCCTATGAGTTCATCCTGGATTACCATGAGAGGTTGCACAAGTTGGGTATTGTACGTCAGCATGGCGTGGAGTTTTGTCACTTTTCAGCTGCAGGGTGATGCCAAAAAGTGGTGGAGGTCTTATGTTGAGTGTTGGTCTTCTATCCTACCTCCACTGACTTGGGAGAAGTTCTATGTGTTGTTTCTTAAGAAGTACATTCCCCGTACTTTAAGGGACCGGAAGAAGGATTAGTTTTTGAACTTGGAGCAGGGTAGCATGTCGGTCTCAGCTTATGAGGCTATGTTCCATGCGTTGTCTCATTTTGCTGCACAGATGTTGGATTTCGAAGAGGAATGGGTCCGATTGTTTGTCAAGGGTCTGAATAGTGATTTGCAGGTACAGTCAGTGCATATGACTTCTTCAAGAAAGGGTTTTAATGATGTGGTGGATTATGTGAAGAAGATTGAGGGAGTTAGGCAAGTGGGGTAGGCTAAGGCTTTAGCCAAAAAGCCCATGAATAAGGGAAACTATACTGGTTCATACTCCTAGGTCCAGCATCAGCAGGATTATCTGACCTATCCTATTCAGTCATCTCTGCCAGCTACAACAGGTGCTCATCAGGGAGCTTAGTCTTCAGCTCCTAGAGGCCAGGGAGCATCTTATACATCAGCTAGCAGACCTACTCTTGACCGTGGTTGCTTCCATTATGGTGAGTTGGGATACTTTAAGAGGGAGTGTCCACATAGACAGACAGGTAATTAGGGTCAACAACACACTAGAGCAGTGGTTCGAGCAGGTAGAGGCGGTAATGCTAGGGATTGCCTACAGGGTGGGTGAGGTAATTTTCAGGGAGGTCGGGGAGACACAGCGAATGGCGGCACAGGTAGGGGTGCGGCGCAGTTGGCTTGGGAAGTTTCCCGAATTGATGATCGGGCATATTGCTATGCTTTTCCAGGAAGGACTAAGGTGGAAGCCAAGGTACTATTCTTGTCTGCAATAAAATGTCTTCGGTATTATTTAACCCAGGTTCTACATATTCTTATGTGTCTGTGAGTTTTAATTTAGGGCTGGGTTTGACTTGTGATATCCTTGATTCCCCTATCTATGTTTCTACCCCAGTGGGAGAGTCGATGGTTGTGACTCATGTATATCGTGACTGTTCTGTTGTTTTTGTGGGGTTACATACTTGGGTAGACTTGGTAATCCTGGATATGGCTGATTTTGATATTATCTTGGGTATGACCTAGCTATCTCCTTATCATGTTGTGTTGAACTATAACACCAATACTGTGGCTCTAGAAATTCTGGGCAAGGATAAACTAGAGTGGGAAGGTGTGTACATGCCTAATCCAGTTAAGATAATATCGTTTGTCCGGGCTAGGAAGCTAGTGGGGAGGGGGTGTCTAGCCTTCTTGGCTCATCTCTGGGATGATATTGTGGAGTATCCTCCTATTGAGTTAGTTCCAGTGGTTTCTGAATTTTTAGAGGTGTTTCCAGTGGACTTGCCTGGCATGCTTCCGGACAGAGACATAGATTTTTGTATTGATTTGGAGCCAGGAACTCATCCCATTTCCAGTCCTCTGTATAGAATGGCTCCGGCAGAGTTAAGGGAACTTAAGACTCAGCTGCAGGAACTCCTAGATAAGAGATTTATACGTCCCAGTGCTTTACCTTGGGGTTTCCCGGTCTTGTTTGTAAAGAAAAAGGATGGTAGTATGTGGATGTGCATAGATTATAGGCAGTTGAACAAGGTGACCATCCAAAATAAGTACCCTCTACCCCGTATAGATGATTTGTTTGACCAGCTTCAGGGTGCATCAGTGTTCTCAAAAATTAACTTGAGGTCGGGGTACCATCAGCTAAAGATTATACCTGAGGACATTCCAAAAATTACTTTTCAGACCCGGTATGGGCATTATGAGTTTCTAGTAGTGTCGTTTGGTTTGACCAATGCGCCAGCAGCATTCATGAGTTGGATGAATGGGGTGTTTAAGTCCTACTTGGATTCTTTCGTTATCGTGTTCATCGATGATATTTTGATCTACTCTAAGAGTAGGGAGGAGCATGCTAATCATCTTCGTATTGTGTCTTGACGCACCAAAAGCTTTATGCAAAATTCACTAAGTGCGAGTTTTGGTTGACTTCTGTGGCATTCTTGGGGCATGTAGTATCAAAAAAAGGGGTGATAGTGGATCCCCAGAAAATTAAGGCAGTCAAGAGTTGGGTTCGGCCTAGCTCTATGAACGAGGTGATGAGTTTTATTGGGCTCGCGGGGTATTATCGGAGGTTTGTTAAGAATTTTGCTTCTATTGCTACTCACTTGAACAGGCTTACACAGAAGGAGGTACCATTCATGTGGTCTAACAAATGCGAGGAAAGCTTCCAAAAGCTCAAGACACTTCTGACCACAGCCCTTATTTTATCCTTGCCGGTTGAAGGTAAAGACTTTATTGTTTACTGTGATGCTTCACATTCTGGTTTGGGTGCTGTGTTGATGCAGTACAGGAATGTGATAGCCTATGCATCCAGGAAGTTAAAGGTGCATGAGAGGAATTACCCGACTCACGATTCAGAGTTGGCAGCGGTGGTTTTTGCATTGAAAATCTAGAGACACTATCTTTATGGTGTCAAGTATGAGGTATTCACAGATCATCGCAGTCTGCAGCATGTTTTCACTCAGAGGATTTGAATCTGAGGCAGAGGAGATGGATGGAGTTATTGAAGGATTATGATGTGACAATTCAGTACCATCCGGGTAAGGCTAATGTGGTGGCAGACGCATTGAGCCAGAAAACTGTTAGCATGGGTAGCTTGGCTTGTTTGGGGACGTCCAAACGACCATTGGCTAAGGAGATTCGGGCTTTGGAGGCCAAGTTCATGCACTTGGGTGTTTCAGATGAAGGTGGGTTGTTGGCCAGCATTCAGGTCAAGGCCACCTTCATAGAGTAAATAAAGGCAAAACAGTTTCAGGATCCAAAACTAGGTAAGTTGCAAGGTAAGGTAATATGCGGGGAGTAGAGAGATGTCATGTTAGACTCTGGTGGAGTGTTGCATTTCAGGGAGAGGATTTGTGTTCCTTGGGTTGACGATATAATTCAGAAAATCTTGACAGACGCTCATGGTTTGCGGTACTTGATGTGCCGCCATTTTACGGCACTTTCGACTCCTTTTAACTAAGAACAATCGTATGTTTTCAAGCAACCGTCATCGTTTTTGATGTTTTTATGTTATATTTGTAGGAAATGGAGACAAACATAGAAACGGAAGGAAATACGCGAAAAAGAGCATTCTGGATAAGAGTGACGGTTCAGGTGACGGTCCGTCAAGGGTGTGATGGTCCGTCACCCAAACCGTCACACCAAGGCAGCAAGTGAGGCAGTCCACTGCCTAAGGGTGATGGTCCAGGCGACGGTCCGTCAACCCTGTGACGGTCCGTCAGCCTGGCCGTCACACCTGGGCAGTCCGCGACGCGGAATCCGAGCGTTTTTGGGATTGGTTTCCTAGACTCCTATAAATACCCTATGTTAGTTTTATTTTAATGATTCATTCAATATACAATAGTTCTCCCAATAGTTTTAGGAGTTTTGAGCGAGTTTTGAGAGAGGAAACGCGCTACACACGGTTTCCTTCTCCTAAATCTTGTTCTTGATTCGTTCTTGGGATCTTTGGTTTCTTGTTCTTGGATAATTGAAGATTGTTTTCACTATATTGTAAGAATCCATTCTCTTTATTATGAATACAATTCTCTTCTCTTTTCTTTATAGCATGATTAACTAAACCTCCCACAACTAGGGTTGTGGGAGCCATGGCAAATGTAGCAATATAGATTTCGGGTAGCGTTAGGTTCAATATATGTATTGTCACGTTGTTAATCATTCATTATTTAATGTTTTCTAGTGGTTGCAAACATTAGAACATGCCTAGGTTTAAGTTTGCTTGAGTAAAGAGATTAAAACCGGGAAACTTGATTAACAACAAGGATTTGAGACTACTAACTCTCGTCTAATGATTAATGTTGTAACTAGATTAATCTACTTGATGTTTAGGATTGAAACCTAAAAAGCACATCTTTTCGAGGTCGAGAGAATAGAAAAGGAAATTTGTCTATTTGGTTGAGAAACGTTTAGACGATACCATTACTTCAATCACATCGTGACACGCATATAAAAAGAACCCGATTAAGCCTAGAATCGACATTGTTACTAATGCCATGGTAAACACTTCCCTAGTTCATTCTCATATTGATTATCATTCATACGTTAATTGTTTATTTTGTTTACGCATGTTTACGCAAAACCCCCCCTTTTCTGGAAACTATTGACGACTAGTCACACACTTCACTAAAGGCTTAATCTTCACCATATTCTCTGTGGGATTCGACCCCAACCTAGTTGGGTTCTATATTTGAATACGACCGCTTACGCTTCGTTAATTCGAGGTGTAGTTTGGGCGTTATCAAAAAGTGGCGCCGTTGTTGGGGAATACGGTTTTTTATTAAGTCCGGTGTGTTTATTTGACTCTTAGTCATACTTTTCCGCTTTAATTTTTGTTTGTTGTTTTTGTTTATTATAGGGTATATAGTTGTGCATACGGTTGTTCATTAAGTCTGGGGTATCTTGATGAAGTCTGAGTAATCAAGACACCCGCGTCGTGCCGCGACGTTAAATCAGGCGCTGTATGGGAGGCAACCCATAAAGTGTTGTTGTATTATAGTCTAATTAATTCATGGGGAAACCTGTGAGTCACCACCGAGGGTTTTTATTGCCGTGTTTCTTTTCCCTCCGGTGTGCTATCTAGTAGAACCGGCATGTTTTGGTTGTTATTTCAAATTTTTGTTTTTTTTTAGAGTCTATAGCAAGCATCATGGCGTTTTTCTTGACTAAAAGAAAGCCCCTTTAAAAATTTTCTGGTTTTGTACTTATGTTGAAATGATTGACTGTCTGGATCCTTGAATGTCATTGTGTGATCATGATTAGAATAAGTATGCTTAAACCGAGCGGTTGTTTGATAGTTAGTAGCGATATAGTTTCTTGGTGCCAAGAGTGTGCGAGATTATTGTTATAAATTCTTACTCTGTGCATGCATCTAGAACTTGCCCGGTCTATTTTGTTAAGTTCGAAGTTTGGTTGCTTAGGAAAGGATCACAGGCCCTTTTTGTATGCAGTCCACTTAACCTAAAAGACCGTCCAAATATAAATAATCCCTTTTTGATCCCTGTTTGAGCCAAAATTGACCTTGTTCTTTTAATAACCTGTCACCATTCCTGTTTAACTTGGAATTCCTATTTTGGCCCTGGTCCTTCCTTGGACATCGTGCACCTCAACTCCGGCAATCAGCCTAAGTTGAGGGTGGCTACTATAGAGGTAAACCCTGTTTTGGCCCTGGTCCTTCCATGGACATTGTGCACCTCAACCCAGGCAATCAGCCTAAGTTGAGGGTGGCTACTATAGAGGTTAATGATAAGAAAAAGAGGATGGAGGAAATTGGTTGTGAATAGAACGAAAATTCGGGTGTGTGCCTAAGAAAAGAAAAGAAAAAAGAGAGATGAAAAAGATCGAAAAAGAAATAATAAGAATTGTCAAAATAAAGAGGCCGCATCTGTAGCTAGAAACAAGGAAATAAAAAGGGTGAATAAGGATGGAAAAAGTAAAATTATGTGGTAATATGATGTCAATAGTTCCAAGGAGGGCTTAGTCACTAACCCCTAAATGTATCCTACCTGCACCTGAAGCCTCATTGCAAGCCAAAACAAGTCCTGTAGTGATCCTGAGCGGCTTTCTGAAGAACTGAAATAGAATAGTAAGGGCAAGCCTATGGTATCGCATGTGCATTGTTTGAAATCATTTGTGAGTGTGAGCGTCTTACATAGTCCTAAATTTGGTGTGTGGGACTTCTTTGTGGTGAGGGCACCAAGATTTCTATATTCTCTATTGACTGTCGGGATAGCTGTGCGTGTGTATGCATAATATTCTATCATATCGGAATGACATGTTTGGATCCTTGCAAGTTAGTGTTTCATACATTTGTGTGCTATGAGGGAGCTTGAATTAAAAGTGAATAAGTTTTGAATGACCAGGAGTTGCTAGAGACATGAGTTCGTGTTCTTAGTTGAGTCGTTTTATTGTTTTATGTTATGTTGCTTGAGGACAAGCGAATGTTTTAAGTTGAGGGTGTTGATGTGCCGCCATTTTACGGCACTTTCGACTCCTTTTAACTAAGAACAATCGTACGTTTTCAAGCAACCGTCATCGTTTTTGATGTTTTTATGTTATATTTGTAGGAAATGGAGACAAACATGGAAACGGAAGGAAATACGCGAAAAAGCGCATTCTGGATAAGAGTGACGGTTCAGGTGACGGTCCGTCAAGGGTGTGACGGTCCGTCACCCAAACCGTCACACCAAGGCAGCAAGTGAGGCAGTCCACTGCCTAAGGGTGACGGTCCAGGCGACAGTCCGTCAACCCTGTGACGGTCCGTCAGCCTGGCCGTCACACTTAGGCAGTCCGCGACGCGGAATCCGAGCGTTTTTGGGATCGGTTTCCTAGACTCCAATAAATACCCTATGTTAGTTTTATTTTAATTATTCATTCAATATACAATAGTTCTCCCAATAGTTTTAGGAGTTTTTGAGCGAGTTTTGAGAGAGGAAACGCGCTACACACGGTTTCCTTCTCCTAAATCTTGTTCTTGATTCGTTCTTGGGATCTTGGTTTTTCTTGTTCTTGGATAATTGAAGATTGTTTTCACTATATTGTAAGAATCCATTCTCTTTATTATGAATATAATTCTCTTCTCTTTTCTTTATAGCATGATTAACTAAACCTCCCACAACTAGGGTTGTGGGAGCCATGGCAAACGTAGCGATATAGATTCCGGGTAGCGTTGGGTTCAATATATGTATTGTCACGTTGTTAATCATTCATTATTTAATGTTTTCTAGTGGTTGCAAACATTAGAACATGCCTAGGTTTAAGTTTGCTTGAGTAAAGAGATTAAAACCGGGAAACTTGATTAACAACAAGGATTCGAGACTACTAACTCTCGTCTAATGATTAATGCTGTAACTAGATTAATCTACTTGATGTTTAGGATTGAAACCTAAAAAGCACATCTTTTCGAGGTCGAGAGAATAGAAAAGGAAATTTGTCTATTTGGTTGAGAAACGTTTAGACGATACCATTACTTCAATCACATCGTGACACGCATATAAAAAGAACCCGATTAAGCCTAGAATCGACATTGTTACTAACGCCATGGTAAACACTTCCCTAGTTCATTCTCCTATTGATTATCATTCATACGTTAATTGTTCGTTTTGTTTACGTATTGTTTACGCAAACCCCCCCCTTTTCCGTAAACTATTGATGACTAGTCACATACTTCACTAAAGGCTTAATCTTCACCATATTCTCTGTGGGATTCGACCCCAACCTAGTTGGGTTCTATATTTGACTACGACCACTTACGCTTCGTTAATTCAAGGTGTAGTTTGGGCGTTATCAGTACTCAATTCATCCAGGTGTGACCAAAATGTACAGGAACTTGAGGCAGTGTTACTGGTGGCCCGGGATGAAAAGGGACATAGTAGATTTTGTGTCCAAATGTCAGAACTTCCAACAGGTAAAGTATGAGCATCATAGACCTGAAGGACTACTTCAGAGAATGCCAATTCCAGAATGGAAGTGGGAAAGGATAGCCATGGATTTTGTGGTGGGTCCTCCCAAGAAATTGGAAGTATGACTCAATTTGGGTCATTGTTGATAGGCTGACCAAGTCCTCTCATTTCATTCCAGTCAGGGTAGATTACAATTCGCAGCAATTGGCTAAGATCTACGTGAAGGAGATTGTGAGACTGTATGGGGTAGCACTGTCCATCATTTTAGACAGGGGTATGCAGTTTACTTGTAAGTTCTGGGGCAAGTTACATGAAGATTTGGGTACACAACTCACTTTCATCAAAGCCTTCCATCCTCAGACTGATGGTCAGTCAGAGAGGACGATTCAGGTACTGGAGGACATGCTGAGAGCATGTGTAATGGACTTCGGTGGTCATTGGGACTACTTTCTACCATTGTGCGAATTCTCGTACAACAATAGCTACCACTCCAGTATCAATATGGCACCGTTCGAGGCCCTATATGGGAGGAACTGTAGATCACCGGTTGGGTGGTTTGAGGAAGGTGATGTGAAGCCTCTGGGCATAGATTTAGTTAAGAAAGCACAGGAAAAGGTAAGGGGCATACAGACCAAGTTGTTGGCTGCTCAAAGTAAGCAGAAGGAGTATGCAGATCATAAGGTCCGGGACATGGACTTTCAGGTTGGTGAACAAGTATTGCTAAAGGTATCGCCAATTAAAGGGGTTATACGGTTTGGTAAGAAGGGAAATCTTAGCCCTCGGTTCATCGGTCTGTTTGAAGGTGCTTGAAATTATGGGGCCAGTGGCTTACAAGTTAGCACTGCCACCTAGTTTGTCGGGCGTCCATCCGGTATTCTATGTATCCATGCTCAAGCGATACCATGGAGATGGGGACTACATCATCAAGTGGGATGAGGTACTTTTTGATAAGGATCTTCGTTATGAGGAAGAACCGGTTTTGATTCTTACTCAGGATGTCCGAAGGTTGAGGACAAAGGTGATTGATATAGTGAAGGTTCAGTGGAAGCATTGCCCGATTGAGGAAGCCACTTGGGAAACAGAGAAGGACATGCGGGATAAGTACCCTCAATTGTTTAAGGATTCAGGTAATACACTTTCTTTCTTTTAATTCTGTAATTTCAGGTTTATAATTCGGGGACAAACGATGGGTAAATTGGTATCTGTTATGACGACCGGGTCAATCATCATGGGTAGTTCCATCGTGCCAAGTTTTAGAGTTAGAAAACTCCGGGTTTAGTAGTTTGAAATTATGGGCTAGGCTAGTCTCGACCAGTTTTAGAGCGAGGTAGAGTTTAGGGAAATCCGGGTAAAGATGGGTTAGGGTGTCTTGGATTGAGCTAGTTTTCCACGTAGCCAAGACATAAAGGAGTCCAGGGGACTTTTTGGAATCGCATTTGGGTAAGTAGAACTCCCAGAGTCGCATTTGACGTGAAAGGGTTATTTCAGGATGTTGAGGGAAATAGGTGTTTTGTGAAATGGCCAAAACTGGTATATTTTTGGACTTTCTATCCATGACGAGCACGGTCACGCGCGATAGCGGCCACCACTATAGCGGTAGAAATTACCGCTATAGCGGCAGTCAAAGGGCGGTCAACCTACTTAAGACCACTATAGCAGTGGGCTACAGCTATAACGGGACCACTATAGTAGAGCGGGGACTGCTATAGCGGGCTGACGGGTTTTTAATGCAGAAATAGCTCCCAAAACATTTAGTTTTTCTCAAGTTCATTTTGGGAGAAGGGCTAGGCGATTCTAGGCATTTTTCTTCCTTTCTCCGTCAAAATTCTTCCCTAATGTAAGATTTTTGTTCCCCAATCTTTGTATTACGTTTCCTATGTAGTAGAATTAATAGGAGGGAATTTGGGAAAGGTTAGAATAACCTAGGGATGGTGGAATTCGGGGAAGGAAAGGGATTCCAAGCATGTGAGTTCTTGGGTATGGATTAAAGTACATTGTTATGATCATAGGTTGTTTAATTCCCTGTTTTATTCATAAAAGATGATAGAACTAGAAGAATTAATGGTGGAAAAGCTTGGGAAAGGAGTGGGATGATCAAGGGTGGCCTGGGGTTTGGGTATTTAGTATAATTCGGGTAATGTACAGGCCTTGGGTGTTAACTATATGTCCTGTGTGTTATTTTTAGACCAAGAACGAGAGAGGAATCTGGAACACGGAAAAGCTTAGGTCGAATAGAGCTTGGAACATTTCGAGGTTGGTGATGGCTTATGATTTTCTGTGAATGTGTATATTCATGTACTCATGTCTAAGTAATTGTATGCATTACATTGCTTAGGGAAATTGTGTGGAATGTCTAGGTTCCTGTTTACAGTCTTTGATTGAACGGTTTTACTTGTTGGTTTCAAAAGTTGTGTGTGTTCATATATTGACTGAGGTTTGTTGACATTCGGTTGGCTCAGGTACAATGCCTGGTACGGGTATAACACATGGTTGGAATGGGTACCACGCCTGGTATGGGGATAACATTCGGTTGGCATGGGTACCACGCCTGGTATGGGTTTACTTTATTGCATCTTGCATTGTTTCATTGAGTATTGTATTGCATTGGTTGATATTGGTTTCGTGAGTGGACCGGGTTGTTTTACTGAATGTGATACTTGGTATTGGTTCCGTGAGTGGACCGGGTTGTCTAGTTAAAGGTGCTATTATTGGTGGTCCTTGAGTGGCCGGGAACTTGTTTAACTATTGTGTTGGTCTTGGTTTAGGCCGGGTTAAATCATTACTTGGTATGTGTATAGAGGGGATTCCAGGGTGAGTCCGGGCTAGGCTGAAGGGTATAGTTAATGGCTTATGTTCGTGGTAAAGAACTGTACGAGATGGATTTCATGCTACGACAAGGTAGGTAGAGACTTGTAGTCTAGGGCCTGTATACTTGTTGTATATTTTCCATATATTCACTTGTATATGTTGTACTGTTATATATATTGTTTACTTGGAAACTGGTTGATGATCCTACCAGTACACAGTGGTGGTGTACTGATACTACACTTGTCTTTCTTTTGGTGAGTACAGGAAATCTACCAGTGACTGAGACGCGACCTCGCATCTAGCACTGGCGATTTCTGACTTTCAAGGGTGAGCTGCTTGTTTTGAGCTACCTTGGGTTATCTAAGAGTTTCAGTCCATTTGTTTAGGACTTAAAACTATTTCATTTTGTCTTTTGGGGTTGCATCTCCGTATTCTAGATATTTTGTATTGATGTTTGGTACAATGACTTTCAGTTCCTAAGAGGGATTTTCCGCAGGATAATAATTATGTTTAGTTATTAAATTGTTTGATTGTTAGTTTACTTTTCGCTTACTAGTTTTAGGCTGTTAGTCTAGGCAAGGGTTGAACTCTACATCAAGGGGTTGGGTGGGTGCCACTCATGATGGGTTGGGTCGTGACAGGAACCATGATCAAAGAACATGAACAATCATTGAAACCAAGTGGATTTTCAGAAATAAGCTGGATGAGAATGGAACAGTTACAAAGAACAAGGCACCGTTGGTGGTCCAAGGGTACAATCAGGATGAAGACATAGACTATGATGAGACATTTGCTTATGTGGCTAAATTTGAGGCAATCAGACTCTTCATAGCCTTTGCTATCTACATGGAGTTCACTCTATCAAATGGATGTGAATAGTGCATTCCTAAATGGGCTACAGAAGGAAGAGGTGTTTGTCAAACAACCTCCAAGTTTTTAAAGCATTGGCTACCCTGACTATGTTTACAAACTTGATAAGGCTCTATATGGACTTAAACAAGCACCCAGAGAATGGTATGAAAGGTTATCAAAATTTATCCTAATCTATGGTTATACAAGAGGTAAAATTGACAACACCTTCTTTCTAAAAAAAGGGAAAGATCTGATCATTGTGAAGGTATATCTAGATGACCTTATCTTTGGATCCACCCGCAAAGCAGTCACAAAGGAATTTGCTGCCTAGTGAGCCATAAGTTTGAGACAAGCATGATGGGGGAACTTAACTTCTTTCCAGGGCTTCAAATAAAATAAACTTCTTCAAGAACAATGATCTATCAGTATAAATATACCAAGGAGTCGCTTAAAAGGTTCAAAATGAAAGATGCAAAAGTAATAAATACTCTCATTTCCACAATAATAAAGTTAGGTCTAAAAGGAACAGGTACAACACTGGAGAAGAAACTTTATTGATGGATGATTGGATATCTTTTGTATCTTATAGCTAGCAGGCTTGATATTGTCTTCAGTGTGGGGCTATGTGTTAGATTTCAAGCAAATCCAAAGGAACCTAAATTGAAGGCAGTCAAGAGAATACTGAGATACTTGAAAGGAACAATTGACTTGGGGTTATGGTATCAAAATGGTAGCAACTTTGAGCTTGTAGGCTATGCAGATTATGTTGGTTACTTGGTGGATAGAAAGAGCACTACAGGAATGCCATACTTCTTGGGATTATGTCTAATCTCTTGGGCAACAATGAAGTAGAACTCTGTGGCTTAGTCTACTGCTAAGGCTGAATATGTGATTGTTGCCTCATGTTGTGCATAATTACTCTATATCAAACAATAACTCAAAAACTTTAGGTTGAACATTGAGTGTGTGCCAATCTTCTGTGATAATACAAATGCCACCAATATTACCAAAAATCTAGTTTAGTACAAGAGGACAAAACACATTGACATTAGACACCATTTTCTGAGGGATAATGCGGAGAAGGGAATGATCTCCCTAAATTTTTGTGCCACAGGTAAACAAATTGCTGATATTTTCACTAAGAAACTGGCTAGGGATCACTTTGAAAGGAACATGTTGGAACTGGGGATAATTAAAATGACATAAGTATCCTTCAATAACTTGCTAATGAACACTGTACATAATGCATTCTAATTTTAAAATTTATGCTCAGCCTTGAACATTCAGTTATATGTACCTATGCCTCTTTTAAGTTCAAGCTACTCATACACTATAACTTTGTATTTGCCTGTACAACAGGAATGTAGCATACACAAATCGGAGCAAAATTCAGCATAAATCAATAATCCAAGGTATATGTACTATTTTTTCTTAACTAAAAGTAAAATTATGCACTTGAACATGTCCCTTCCACTTGGCCCAAAAAGGTAATCATAAACCCTACACTCTATAACTGCTATTTTCTAAAAGGAAAAGAGGTTCAATCAAATCAGAACTCTTTTTTTGATAGGATCTATCACATGTCAAATCCAATCTCTTCCCAAGAATAGAACTCTCCACATTAAAGGACTCTAATTACTTTCAAATTGCTCATTTTATATTGAAGTCGTATTTAAATTCTTTTCTCCTCTTTTATCACCACAAATCAAACCTTTTCCTTTCACAAGATCTCCAAAGCCAAAAAATCCATTTTGCTCCCTTCCCTTCGTACTTCTCCTAAAATGGAACTTTAATCTTCCTCTTCTCCAAAGTCTCCACAGGATCTTAACCCACCCACCTATCCCTACTTGATGCCTAAACTTGTGTTGGTATAGTTTAAGGAACGGGTCAACACTATTCGACTCTCTCCATTGATCCTTATTGATTCTTATGGGGTTTCTTACATGGATGGTTTCTCTATGGTTCTGGGTGCTAATCTGATAGGTGATGACCATAATGCCTTGGTGCCCTATGAAGTGGTTGTTGTAGTATTAGAAGTAGGTGATATGGTTTCTCAGGGGGAATTTAGGGTGAAGGTGCCGTTGGGTGTTGAGGGAGTGATGGAGGATACACCTTGTGAGAGGAACACTTTGAGGATCCTAAAACTCAACCTAGTTTACCTGTTGGGATCAAATTGGGTGCATCTAGTCAGGGGGAAACATTGGGGGACCCTTCAGTCGAACCTAGTTCTTATGTTGGGCTCTATCTAGAGAGGTATTTAAGGCTAGGATATGTTGATGCTTAGGCTTATGCTTTTTCTTGTCAAACTAGGCCTAGGAACTGGTTGGGGCTACCTGTTCCTTTGTTGAAGCACAGGGGGATGAAAATATTCCTATCTGTAACTTTGTCCCCAAAAGGGTAAGGTATCGACTAAGAAAGGCCTCTAGCAAACCTATCCCTTTGCCCACTGAGAAACCAATGGCTGACCTTTCTGCTCTTGTGTATAAAGTTGTTCATGTTCATATAACCAGGGCTTGAAAGAGACTTCTTGAGGAAAGCATGATTGCATTAGAGGACTCGACCTGTAAAAGGTAAATCTATGCCTCCTCCTGATCCTATTGATGTTCTAGATGAATAGGCTAACGTTGTTGAAAGGATAAAAATGGAAAAGGAGTGGCTCCTTTGAAACGTCCTAAGAAGCAGTTCAAGAAACATGTTCCTTCTAGGAGCTCTGCCCAGTGCAAGCTAGTGGATGAGCCTTCTGAGAGTTCAGGGGATGATCTTAGGATGTCCTTCTCTTAATCTCTATGGGATGAGGACATTGATATTGATGAACTTCATGGGGATACAGAGGATGAGGCTGACAATATGGATGAAATCAAGGACACTCTTGATGCTCAAACAGCTAGGCTGATAAACTTTTAGACAAGGATAATAATTAGGGGTAGGGTAATTACTGGCTTTGAGGGGTTGAAGATGGGTGAACTACTACTTATTATGAGGGCACAACATTGGTCAGACCTATTCCTTTAAGGTGTTACATGACAGAGAATGGGTCGTGTGGAGACTCTTCAGTTTTATGTGAATGCCACTGGTACTTCTTTCTCTATCTCCAGTCTGGTTATAGATGTACACATCACCCTCACTTTTGATGTGTTGGCTCAAATCGGGTGTTCCTAATGATGGCCGGTGCCACTATGTGAAAAGAAATTGACCTCTATTGGATAGGTTGCCTTCAGCACTAGAAATTTTTAGAAAATTTGCTAATGATCCTACATTGGAGGAGCATACCAGGGTGGACGAAGGTGTTATGTTCCCCTTGCACAAGCTGCTCTTTGATGTGGGGCATTAATAAGTTAGTAATTTACCAACTTAGTTAGCTCTTGGACATGAATTATTGCCTTGATTGGTGCTATTTAGAAGAATTTTATGCTTTTATTCTCTTATATGCAGGTATATGTGTAAAATAAAGAAAGAAGAGGATTTGAACCAAAATGGACTATAAAAGGAAACTAAGTCAATAGAAGAACGGGAGAGGAAAAATCTGATAAGCATGTGAATGGGCAGATATGTGCCATGCATCAGATGGTGCTTCCTACGGAACAAAATCAGACTGAGGCCAACTATATAGACCTTACCCTGATGGAGTTTCTGGCTTACAGGGTCCCAATTAACTTGCCCAGGCTTATCCTATGCCACATGCATCGCATGTGCAAATAGGATAAGACCAAGCATGCCTTGGGGTATGGCTTCTAGCTGGGAGCTATCTTTGAACACTTTTGTCACGCCCCGAGGCTACCTTCTAGATGCAACATGGTGCTTAGTGTCACAAGTGACCCCAAGCTAACCCCTGGTCTAGCATGTAGTAAGCATTTTTAATAACATACTTGCTGTGCAGAAACTAACTGGTTTAGATGAAATAATCTTGGAAAAATAATCCATTAATCTTTGAAGTATAAATATATGTAAAAGTATGAGATAAAACTGACTCAAAAGCTAAAACCAATACTATGTTTAAAAGCCTCTATTTGAAGTGAGTTGCTGGGATAAGCCCCCAGCTAACTCTAAAAGTCTGAAACTGTAAATGAATGCTAAATAAATAAACATAAGTATCGTCCTACAACTATGAGGACTCACCACTGAGCTACTGAATAGGAACTAGAGAATCGCACTAAGCACAGTTTGGATATTGAGCGCCTAAACCTACTTCATAATAAGATGTAGCACAAAAGTATGTGTCAGTACTCTGAATGAACTGAGCATGCGTGATATGCACTAATCTATATATACATGTATATACTGAATTATGATACAATAATTTGAACATGAAGAGTAAGTTGAGAGATGAGACTGAAAAGTAATTGATACAATGACCAAGTATTTAACATGTACTGTGAAATTTTGAATTGAACTGAATAACTGAATACTGAATACAAGGTTAATGCAAATAATGAATCTGAACTATGGGAGCTACTTTTAACCGACATACTCCAAACTGAGATAACTATGGGGCTAACCTATAACCCTAGATAGGAGGGTGTTCATACCTTGCCAAGTGTAAAAACATAAACTGGCATGGATCCACTAATCTAATGTCCAAGAAGGTACTAGGATGTCAAGCCTGATCTGACGGGTGACCCCTTTAGAACCTACGATGGCGCCATAGTTCTGGGACTTAGGGACTTCTACTAAAGGTCTCAGCCTAAATTGATGGGTGAGCCCTCATCCCTTTGTCCACTCGGTGCTAAGTCTACTCCCAACTGAATATGCAAGTAATAGATACAAATTGATATCCTGGATAGCTCAATACTGATTATGACTGACTGAGATAACTAACTAACATGTATCAATTTAAAGTACTGAAATTAACATATGCTAGGGTTGTAGAATTTTGAGTATATAACTATCCTAAATTCTCAAGAAAACATGTAATGGATTCCATACACAATAATGGAAACTGGGATACAACAAGTTCATAGAATTAAGGAACCCTATGCCTAAAGAATTAACTGGAAACTGAAGATACTAAATTTCTTAGTGACTCAATGGGTGAAAGGATACCCATTGATGAAATCCAACATACCTGGAGGTAAAGTTCAAAGACGAATCCTTGGATTTGGGGCCTGAACTTGGGAGAACCTTCAGTTTGTTCTTGAGAACACAAAACACTTTTTTTCTCCTAATTTTCTAAGTGTAGACTTAATCTGAGGGAATGAGGGGGTTTGGGTGGTTTTAGGCTTAAAATTCAACTTAGGATGGTCAAAACATAGTAGCTTAGCCTTTAAAAAGGATAGAAAAAGTCTAGAATACCCCTAGGATTAAATTAGAAAACTACTAAAAAAAATCATGACTTGAGTTCCATGAGTGGGAACCACGGTCCGTAGATGCATTCATGGCCCATGGAACCCTGTCTTGGTTTTTAGGCCTTTTCTCAATATATGGGTCTAATAAGCACAGATAAGGTTCATGGCTCATGGAACCAACCACGGCTCATGGAACCTGTCTGTGGTTCCTGAGAGATTAATGACCCTCAGGTCTAATTTCCACAACAACAATCCATGGTCCGTAGATCATTCCACAGTCCGTACAAGCTGGTCGTGATTTCAGACTAAGAGGAGGGATCTGCAGGTCTGATTCCACGGACCCTTCCATGGCCCATGGACCCTTCTATGGTCCATGGAAACCATCTGTGGTTTCTGTTCTGACTTGGACAGTTTTATTTTCTTATTTTTTTTTTGAGCTGATTCTAAGATGGGAATTTCTAGGGTATTATAATATCTCTCCCTTGGGATCATTCCTCCTTGAATGAAGACTAAACAGGCTGAGTTTGAGGGAGGAAAGAGCTGCAATCCCTACCAATTTAGTTCTAAAAGCGGATTTCTAAATGAATTTAGTTTTAAGGATATGAAATCATGCTGGAGATGCAGGAATAGCTGAGGGAATATAATACTGCGACTGAAATACACATAAGTAAACTAGGGAGGAATTATTACCTCAAGCTGAAGCTGGATCAGAAGGAAAGAGGTGAGGGTACTTGGTTATCATAGTTGCTTCTTCTTCCTATGTAGCTCCCTCAACTGACTAATTTCTCCAAAGTACTTTCACTGAACCGAACTCCTTATTTCTCAACCTACGAACCTGACGGTCAAGAATCTCAATTGAAACCTCTTTATAGGTGAGACTATCCTTCAAACCCACACTCTATAATGGCACAATCGATGTTGGGTCGCCAACATAGTTTTTCAACAATGAAACATGGAAGATTGGATAAACTGCTACTAGTTCGGCTGGCAATTCTAACTCATAAGCCATATTACCAAACTTTTTCAGAATTCTGTAAGGGCCTACATACCTGGGACTGAGCTTTCCTTTCTTGCCAAATCTCATCAAACCCTTCATAGGTGATACTTTTAGGAAAATCCAATCATCAACCTCAAACTCCAAGTCTCTCTTCCTTACGTCTGCATAGGACTTCTGGCGACTCTGAGTTGTCTTCAACCTTTCCCTAATGAGCTGAACTTTCTCCATAGCCTCATGAACCGAATTTGGCCCAATCAAGGCTGCTTCACCTACTTCAAACTATCCCATAGGTGATCTATACCTATGCCTATAAGGAGCCTCATATGGGGCCATATGAATACTGGAACAGAAGTTGTTATTGTAGGCAAACTCTATGAGATATAAGTGATCATCCCAACCACATTTGAAGTCAATCAAACAAGCCCTCAATATATCCTCTAAGGTCTGAATGGTACGCTCTACTTGACCATCCATCTGTGGATAAAATATTGTACTGAGATTTACCTGAGTACCAAGACCTTTTTGAAAGGATCTCTAGAAATGAGACATAAACTAAGCACCCCTATCTGAGATGATAGACAAGGGAACCCCATGCAACATGACTATCTTGGTGATGTAGATTCTTGCATAATCATCTGCAAAATTTGTAGTTTTGACAGCCAAGAAGTGAGCTGACTTAGTCACCATGTCCACTCTCACCCACATGAAGTCATGTTGTCTGCGAGTATGAGGTATGCTCGTAATAAAATCCATGTTGATCACATCCCCCTTCCTGGTAGGAATGCTAATATCGTGAGTCACACCTCCTGGTCTCTGATGTTCTACTTTCACTTGCTGACAGTTAGGACACTTATCCATAAAATCTACGATGTCCTTTTTCATGCCATTCCACCAATAGACTTTCTGTAGGTCACAGTACATCTTTTTGGCATCGAGATGAATAGAATATCTGAAACTATGGTCTTCTTTTAGGATTAGTTGTCTCAACTCATCCACATTAGGAACACATAAATGACCCTGGTAGTGAAGCACACCATCTCCCTCTTAGGAGAAAACCTCTACCCTCTATTAAAGTACCACACCTTTTAACTGAAGTAAGATGGGATCGCTGTCTTTCTTCTCCTTCACCTTGACTACTAGGGAAGATTTTGATCCATTTTGAACTATCACATCGCCATCTGTTGTGTTTGTAAGGCAAACTCCTAGGAAAGCAAGCCTATGAACATCCTTAGCCAATTCTTTCTTTTCTTCCTCAACATGAGACACACTACCCATGGACAGTCTATTGAGGGCATCAACCACTACATTTGCCTTACCCGGATGGTAAAGCACATTCATATCATAATCTTTGAGGAACTCCAACCATCTTCTATGACGAAGATTCAACTCTTTCTGGGTGAACACGTACTTGAGACTTTTATGGTCAGTAAACACATTCACATGGACACCATACAAGTAGTGTCTCTAAATTTTAAAGGCAAAAACAATTGTTGCAAGTTCAAGGTCATGAGTCGGGTAGTTATTCTCATAAATCTTAAGTTGTCTGGAGGCATAGGCGATGACCTTACCATGCTGCATCAAGACACAACCCAAGACAACTCTAGATGTATCACAGTACACAACAAAACCCTCTAAACCCTTTGGTAGAGTTAAAACTGGAGTTGTAGTCAACCTAGTCTTCAATTCTAGAAAGATTTTCTCACATTCCTAAGACCAATGGAACTTAACTTTTTTCTAGGTCAATCTATTAAATGGGGCAGTTATGGATGAGAATCCTTCAACAAATCTCTTGTAGTAATCAGCCAAACCCAAAAAGCTCCTGATATCTGTCAGAGAAGTGGGTCTAGGACAGTTTTTCATTACCTCTTCTTCTGCGAATAAACACGGATAGACACCACCTTACCAAGGAAAGGAAGTGCCTTCAACCATTATTCAAACTTGTTGAACTTAGCAACTAACTGGCGATCCTTGAGAGTCTGCAATACAACTCTCAAATGATTTACATTCTCCTCTTCGCTTCGAGAATATACAAGTATATCATCGATGAAAACAATGATAAATATGTCGAAATACTGCTTGAACACCTTGTTCATCAGGTCCATAAAATTTGCAGGAGCATTCATTAGTCCAAAAGATATAACTACAAATTCACAGTGACCATACAAAATTCTGAAGGTTGTCTTCGGGATGTTATAATCTCTGACTCTGAGTTGATGATACCCAAATCTGAGGTCTATTTGAGAAAAGCAATTGTCACCCTGAAGTTGGTCGAATAAGTCATCAATACTGGGAATGGGATACTTATTCTTAATTGTGACTTTGTTCAACTGAGGGTAGTCGATGCACATTCTGAGAGAACTGTCTTTCTTATGCACGAAAAGAACTGGAGCACCTCATGAAAAGATGTTGGGTCTGATGAAGCTCTTATCTAAAAGGTCTTTTATCTATCCCTTTAACTCCTTAAGCTCAGTTGGATCTATTCTATAAGGAGGTATTAAGATAACCTAGGTATCTGGAAGGATATCCATTCTGAATTCAATTTCCCTTTCGGGAGGAACTCGGGGAAGATCTTTTGGAAATATTTATGACAACTTGCTGACCAAAGGGATTGAATAGAGAGTTGGGGTCTCAGAATCATAATCCTTGACCCAACAAAGATAATAGATGTACCCTTTTGAAATCATTTTTCTGGCCTTAAGGTTAGAGATGAACCACCCTACCGGTACTGAGGTGTTACCCTTCCATTCTAAGACTAGCTCATTAGGAAACTAGAATCGAACTATTCTGGTTCTACAATCAATTGAGGCATAACAGGAATATAACCAATCTATGCCTAAACTAATATCAAAGTCAGTCATTTATAACTCTACAAGATCGACTGAGGTGACTTTCTGAGAAACTGTGATCGAGCAATTTTTGTATACCCACCTAGCTATGACTGAATCACAAACTAGAGTAGAGATTGAGAAGGGTTCTGGGAGGATTTCTGGACTAAAAACAAAATATACTGCTCTATAGGGAATCACAAAGGAATGCGCGGCTCTGGGATCTAATAATGCATACACATCAATATGAAAGACTCATAATAGACCAGTGACCATATCGGGGGAACCATTTTGATCCTAACGAGTCTGAAGAGTATAAAGTCTATTCTGGTGCTGACCGCCACATGCGCTAGATAAAGAACCCTACTGAGTCAGGTAACCTGCTAGAGCTGCTGTAGAATTTGCCTGATTTTGCTGACGAGTGTCTCTGCCCTTTTGTGAAGCCGCTGGGCAATCTTTCATCCTGTGACCTAATTTTCCACACCCAAAATAGTTCCCACTACCTGCCATGAACTCGCATGGGTGGTTCCTACTACACTTCTTGCAAATTGGATGAGTGCGCCCACTAGTGACA
>QJPP01005513.1:0-81852 GCA_003996215.1 Jaltomata sinuosa
ATATATATATATAATCTTTTGAAATATATTAATTAATAAACATATATTCTTAACTAATAATATTATAAAAAATAATTAATTTATATTTTTTAAATTAGTATATTTTAATTAAATTAATCATAAAAACTTAAAGTACATGATTTTTAAGAATATCATGAAATGCATGCAAAAATATTAATATTATAAATATAATGTTATAAAATTATTAAAATATTTGACAAAAAGATAATCTATCAATTCTAACTAAAAATGAATGGCTTGCAATGTGAAATATCAAGTCAATACTAGTAAAATAAGTAAATTGGAACTGAAATATTTCATAAATTTAAAATTCAAAACAAAAAAGTTAACATAATACTCTTATGTCAAATTTCAATATAACATATGTAAATATGATTCAAAAGAAAAGGAAAACCTAAGTATATAACCTTATTCAATAATGAATTCTACTTTAATTAAAAAATTAGAATACTAATTAAATTATGCTAAATGAAAAAAATAAACTTAAAATAAATATAGACAATACGAACATTTACATGGAATCACAAGAAGTAAAGGTTTGAAAATGAGAAAGAAATGAAATATAAATAATAAAAATAAAAAATATATATTTTAAAATTATTAGAATAATAAAAATAAAAAAGAATTTAAAATAATAAAAATAAAAAAATAAATTAAAATATAAAAATTAAAATAGAAATAAAAAGACGAAATTAGAAAGTAATCAGCTTGTAATTACACCATGTAATTACCAACAATTCACAGCTCTCCCCATGTGAATTGGAGAGTGTAATTAGCCCTGCCAATTACACCCAATTACCTGCTGACCAAGTAATTACCTGGCCAACCAAACATGCCAAACTATGTAATTACACTCAATTACACCAAATCCAATTACCATGGTGGCTTTCCAAACAAGCCCTAAGTGTGAATTCTGAATGCAGTCTGTTGCTTTTCAAGGTCATATTGTGACTAGAGATGGTATTCGAGTTGATTCGCAGAAAATAGATGCAGGAAAGAACTGGCCTAGACCCACTTCCCCGTCTGATATTAGGAGTTTTTTGGGCTTGGCTGGCTACTATAGGAGATTTGTGGAAGAGTTTTCTTCCATAGCTTCCCCATTGACCAATTTGACTCAGAAGAAGGTTAAGTTTCAGTGGTCTGATGAGTGTGAGAAGAACTTTCAGGAATTGAAGACTAGGTTGAACACAACCCCAGTTTTGGCCCTACCCGAGAGCTTAGATGGTTTTGTTGTGTATTGTGATGCTTCCAGGATTGGTTTGGATTGTGTTTTGATGCAGCATAGTAAGGTGATTGCTTATGCTTCTAGACATCTTAAGATTCATGAGATGAATTAACTAGCTCATGATCTTGAGTTAGCGGTGGTGGTTTTTGCTTTGAAGATTTGGAAACACTACTTGTATGGTGTCCAAATGGATGTGTTTACCGACCATAAGAGCCTTCAGTATGTGTTCACTAAGAAGGAATTGAATCTTTGTCAAAGGAGATGGCTTGAGCTTTTTAAAGATTATGATATGAGTGTGCTTTACCATCCGGGTAAGGCCAATGTAATGGCTGATGCACTTAGTAGGTTGTCTATGGGTAGTGTGTCTTCGATTGAGGACGGAAAGAAGGAGTTGGCCAAGGATGTTCATAGACTTGCTCGATTGGGAGTTCGCCTTACAAATTCAGCAGATGGTAGTGTTATTGTTCAGAATGGGTCCGAATCATCTTTGGTAGTTGAGGTGAAGGAGAAACAAGACATTGATCCTATTTTGCACCAATTGAAGGGTGCAGTCCATCAACAGAGGGTAGAGATTTTCTCCCAAGGGGGAGATGGTGTACTTCGATATCAGGGGCGATTGTGTGTTCCGGATGTGGATGGTTTGAGACAGCAAATTTTGACTGAGGCTCACAGTTCCAAGTATTCTATTCACCCCGGTGCTACCAAGATGTACCGTGACCTATGGGAAGTCTATTGGTGGAATGGCATGAAGAGGGACATAGTAGATTTTGTGGCTAAGTTTCCCAATTGTCAACAAGTGAAGGTAGAACATCAGCGACCGGGTGGCATGACTCAGGATATTGATCTTCCTACTTGGAAGTGGGAAGCGATCAATATGGACTTCATTATAGGCTTACCTCGTACCCGCAGGCAGCATGATTCTAGTTGGGTGATTATCGACAGGATGACTAAGTCACCCCACTTCTTGGCTGTTAAGACTACTAATTCAGTAGAGGATTATGCCAAACTCTACATCCGTGAGATAGTCAGATTGCATGGGGTTCCATTGTCTATCTGTCACGACCCGAATTCTTAGACCATAGTGGAACCTATAATCCCCCAGTAGGCGAACCAACCTCCGTAGCGCAAAACAATTAGTAATGGGCTACTACCTAACCAGTACGCACAATAAGAAGAAATAAGCGGAAACAGATATAAGATAAAGACAATGCTGAAGCAACAACCTGAATATATATAAATAACAAAAACTACACCAACTCCAAGAGTTGGTATCGAAGAAGCCTTTGGGGAAGAAAAAATAGACCAGCATATGCACCAAGACCACGTCCTAATCTCGAAGCCAGAAATACGTGCACCTAAACCCCTATTGCCGAGCCTTTGGCTCAATTGTTTGAAAGGTTGAGAACAACAGGATTGTTGCACTCGGTTGAGGGAAGAATCCCTGATCCACTCCCTTGAAACTTTGATGGAAACAAGCAATGTGCTTACCACTCGGGAGTCCAAGGACATGACACAGAGGAGTGTTTTGGCTTGAAGAATTAGATCGAGTCTCTTATCTGAAAAGGAGTAATCAAATGCACCTCCGCTCCTCCTAATGTGATCAATAACCCTTTACCAGATCATGAGAATCTAAAAGTCAACATGATTACCTTGGAGGAAAAGTATGACTTGGAGGGAGCTATTGTGCCTTCTTGGAACATAGAATAAGTTGCTGCTACATCTCCAACGCAACCTTTTATTATAGTTCAGTTGAGAGAGCCTTTGACTATTCAAACCTACCTGCCGAGAGTTGTGATAACCACTATAGCCACTAGGAAGCCTAACTATGACACTAAAGCAGTCCCATGGGACTATCGGGCAGAAGCCAAAGGCAAGATGATAGACACTGCTGTGGTTCATGGAATGACCAGGTCAGGAAGGTGTTATGCCTCGGAGGATCTAAATCGAGGGATTCCTTGGAAGTAACAAAATTCAAAGAAGAATGTTACTGATGATGAAGCCGCAAAATTTTGGAAGAAGATGCAATCTAAGGATTATTCAGTCGAGGAACAACTAAAGAAGACACCGACCCACATTTTCATTATGTCTTTGCTTATGAGTTCTGAAGCCCATAGGAATGCTTTGGTACAAGTTCTAAGCGGAGTTAGCATACCGAAAGAGACTACAAGTGACACATTGGTTGCAATAATTGGAAGAATAGTGAAAGCAAACAAAATCTCTTTCCATGATGATGAACTACCGATAGAAGGGGCTGATCACAACAAAGCACTTCACATCGCGGTCAAGTGTTGTGACAAGATCGTGACTAAAGTTTTGATCGATGGCAGTTCTGGATGCAATATCTGCCCTTTCACCACTTTGAGAGATTTAGGTGTAAATATAGGTGAGATAAGGGAAAGTCGTGTGAAGGTGAGAGCTTTTGATGGTGCACAGAGAAGGGTCATCGGAGAAATCTATCTCACATTGCAAGTAGGGTCAGCTGAATTTCCCATTATACTTCAAGTGATGGATGTGTCATTCAGCTATAACTTGTTACTAGGAAGACCATGGGTCCATATGGAAAGAGCAGTTCCCTCTACCGTCCATCAGTGTGTGAAGTTCGAGTGGTGTTGCACTGAAGTTACCATTCATGGGTAGCTCAATCACCCTATCTATTTCGTAAATTCTGTTTCAGTCATCAAAGAATTAGATGGAGCCATTTTCCATGCTCTGGAGATCATGCAAGCTGTAAGAATTAATGAGAAAGTAGAGCCTATTGAGATGAAGATGCCGAGAGCAGTGAAAATGGTTGCCCCAGAGATGTTGAAATATGGGTATCAGCTAAAAACAAGACTCGAACCTAAGGTCGATGGTATAGTTGAACCAATCTAGCTGAAACATCAGAAGGGTACTGCCGGACTTGGATATGAGCCTACTTCGAGAGGAGTCCAAGATGCAAGGTCTAGTAAGATAGTGTTCGTACTAGGAGAAGTTCCAATCCCAGATGAAGCAGTTGATGAAGATATCATTGATGGAATAGGAAATCTGTTTGTGGCCATGATTGACGATAGACTAGAGATAGGTATAAAGAAGCTGACCATCCGCAATGTCGAGCCTGGAGAAGCCTTGCAGAATTGGACCATCAGCCCATCCTTGTTTCAACAGGAGTCCTAGTAGTGTGGAAATGAAGTTTTATTTCAAAAATATTTTTGCATGTTCAATTGAGGCTTGAATCATGCCTAAGCCCTTTTTGCTACTCGCCTCTTCTAAAAAAATCTAGAATGATTTTTAATAAAAAGTCTTTATTTTCCTAACATTTATCTTTCGATTGTTTAAAATAACTCTTTATTTTTACTCACCTTTCATACTTTTTAGTGCTAATATTAGTAAAAATCATCATACAATGGTTATAACATGTAAAGAATGCATTGAGCAAAGTACGAGCTATGAGTAGGACTATAAAGAATACGATGAAAGCATGATGCCTGAAAATCTACCTCAGGAGATCAATAACTTGAAAGTCAGAAAAAGCCCAATATGGATGAAACAGAGGTTGTCAACTTGGGAGATGAAGAAATGGTGAAAGAAATACGAGTCAACATACACTTGAAAGATGAAAGAAAACGAGAAGTTATTGAATTGCTCAAGCAATATGTTCATGTGTTTGCTTGGTCCTACGATGACATGCCAGGGTTAAGCACCAATATCGTCTCACAAAGGCTACCAACTGATCCTTATTGCTCGCCTGTGAAGCAAAAGATGAGGAAGTTCAAACCTGATTTGAGTTTAAAAATTAAGGAGGATGTAACTAAGTAGATCGAGGCAAACGTTGTAAGGGTCACAAATTACCCTACGTGGTTGGCCAATATTGTGCCAGTGCCAAAAAAGGATGGTAAAATTAGGATATGTGTAGACTATTGAGATCTCAACAAAGCAAGTCCCAAAGATGATTTTCCTCTCCCAAACATTCATATACTCATCGACAATTATGCAAAGCATGAGTTGCAATCGTTTGGCGATTGCTTTGCAGGATATCATCAAATCCTGATGAATGAAAATGATGCAGAGAAAACAACATTTATCACCCCATGCGAAGTGTATTGCTACAGAGTGATGCCATTTGGACTCAAAAATGTTGGCGCAACTTACATGAGGTCCATGACTACTCTTTTCTATGATATGATTCACAAGAAGATTGAGATGTACGTGGATGATGTCGTTATCAAGTCGTAAAGGAGTTCGGACAACCTAGTGGATTTACGGAAGTTCTTTGAGAGGTTTCTAAGATACAATTTGAAATTAAATCCAGCAAAGTTCGCATTCGGAGTTCCTACTGGTAAGCTATTGGGGTTCATTGTCAGCAGGAAAGGCATAGAGTTGGATCCATCAAAAGTCAAGGCGATCCAAGCGTTACCTCCCCCCAAGAGCAAGAAGGACGTGATGAGCTTCTTGGGGAGACTCAATTACATCAGTGGGTTCATAGCTCAGTCAACAGTGATTTGTGAACCTATATTTAAGTTTCTAAAGAAGGATGCCGCCACAAAATGGACAAAAGAATGCCAAAAGGCTTTTGATAGAATTAAGGAGTACTTGTCCAACCCACCGGTACTGGTTCCACAAGATCCCGAAAGCCATTGCTACTGTATCTATCGATCATGGATGGAGAATTTGGATGTGTGTTGGGATAACATGATGACATTGGAAAGAAAGAGCAAGCCATTTACTACTTGAGCAAGAAGTTTACACCGTACGAGGCAAGATACACCTTGTTAGAATGAACATGTTGCGCTTTGACTTGGATTGCACAAAATTTGAGGCATTACCTATCAGCATACACCACGTACTTGATCTCAAGAATGGACAAATTTTGTTGAGTGAGTTTGATATTGTGTACGTGACACAAAAGGCCATCAAAGGACAAGCTTTGGCCGATCACCTCATAGAAAATCCAGTGGATAAAGATTATGAGCCGCTCATGACTTATTTCCCTAATGAAAAAGTATTATTTGCCAGAGAGGACATATCAGAGTCACATGATGGATGGAGAATGTTCTTTGATGGAGCATCAAATTTCAAAAGAGTCAGAATTGGAGCAGTCTTGATTTCAGAAATGGGTCATCACTACCCAATCTCAGCCAAGATTAGATTTTATTGCATGAACAACATGGCATAATATGAAGCATGTATTCTCGGACTTAGGATGGCTGTGGATATGAACATCAAAGAGCTTTTGGTAATAGGTGATTCTGACCTATTGGTTCATCAGGTACAAGGATAATGGGCCACCAAAAATGTCAAGATCTTTCCTTATCTGGATTGTGTGAAGGATTTAAGCAAAAGATTTATAAGGATTGAGTTCAAACATGTCCCTTGGGCTCAAAACGAGTTTACTGACGCTTTGGCTACTCTATCCTCAATGATCTAGCACCAGGACAAGAATTACATTGACCCTATTAAAGTGGAGATACGTGATCAACACGCATACTATTTTCACATAGATAAGCCATGATACCATGACATCAAAAGGTTTCTCAAAGCAAGAGAATATCCAGGAAATGCCAATAGCAAGCAAAAGTGGACTTTAAGAAGAATGGCCAATCATATTTTCCTTAACGGAGAAATCTTATATAGGAGAACTCCAGATTTGGGATTACTAAGGTGTGTTGATGCAACGAAAGCAACAAGACTGTTAGAGAAAATTCACACAGGGACATGTGGACCTCACATGAATGGAATCACTTTGGAAAAGAAGACTTTGAGAGCTAGATACTTTTGGATGACTATAGAGAGGGATAACATCTGATACGTGCAGAAATGTCATTAATGCCAAGTTCATGGAGACTTCATATGAGTTTTGCCAAATGAGCTCAATGTTATGGGTTCCCCTTGGCCATTTGCTGCTTGGGGCATGAACATAATTGGACCCATAGAGCCTCCCGCATCAAATGGACACCGTTTCATCCGGGTAGCTATCTACTATTTCATAAAATGGGTTGAAGCCTCAACGCATAGGGCAGTAACTAAGAAGGTGGTAGCGAATTTCATCCGCAATAACATAGTTTGTCAGTTTTGGATTCCAGAGTCAATCATAATAGATAATGGGACCAATATTAATAGTAATCTCATGAGAGAGACTTGTGAAAGGTTTAAGATCTCTCACCGGAACTCCACAGCATGTCGGCCACAAATGAATGGAGCAGTTGAGGCTGCGAACAAGAAAATCAAGAGGATCTTTAGGAAAATAGTGGAAAGTAACAGAGAATGGCATGAGAAGCTGTCATACGCTTTGCTAGGCTATCGCACAATAATCAGAATATCCACTGGGGTAACTCCCTATATGTGGTCTATGGTTCAGAAGCAGTGATACCCGCAGAAGTGGAAATACCTTCTCTAAGAATCATCCAAGAGGTTGGTCTAGATGATGTGGAATGGGTTCATAGCAGGATTGAACAGTTGATGCTCATTGATGAGAAGAGACTGGACACTGTCTGTCATGGTCAACTCTATTAAAACAGAATGATCAAAGCATTCTACAAGAAAGTCAAGCCTCGATGATTTGCACCGGGACAATTAGTATTAAAGAAAGTATTCCCTCACCAAGATAAAGCTAAGGGGAAATTTGTGCCAAATTGGCAAGGCCCCTACATGGTTCACTGAGTTCTCTCAGGGGGAGCAGTAATCCTTGCAGAAATGGATGTCACAGTGAGCACGAAGCCGATCAATTCAGACACTATCAAGAAGTACTACATTTGAAGACAGTAGGACTAATTGTTATTTCCTTGTACTTTTGCATTTTTCTCTAATGTAACAGAATTACGTCTCGACCTGACTTCCCATGGTGGGGTACGTAGGCAACCCACATCGGTTCCGATCTTCCCTTAGAAAAACAAAAACATCATCTTTTATGTATTCAGAACTATGATTGACCTGACTTCCCTCGGTGGGATAAGTAGGCAATCCTCACCAGATTCGGTCCCTTCAGATTTTCCATTTCCTCCGTCATACTTAAACTATGTCATGAACTGATTCTGTTTAGATACGTAGGCAGCCTGAGTCAGGCTTGGTCAATGTATTTCATCTTTTCCATTTCCCTTAATGTACTTGAACTACGTTCTAACCTGATTCCATTTGGATATGTAGGCAGCCTGAGTCAGGCTCGGTCAATGCTTTTCATATTTTCCATTTTACCTAATGTACTTGAACTATGTTCTGACCTGATTCAACTTGGATATGTAGGCAACCTGAGTCAGGCTCGGTCAATGAATTGCATATTTTCATTCCTTTTCGACACCCCCGAACTACGTACAAACCTAATTCCCATTTGGGGATACGTAGGCAACCTAAAAAGTTCGGTCATACCCTTAGGAAAACCTGCCCCCTTTATTTGTAACATACCTTCAGAGTAATCACAACATTTACAAAGAGATAGAGGAGTGTCACTAGAAGCCGATGGTACGAGAAAACTACATTTGGACGTTATTGACAGATGGAATAGCTCAATTGGATTCCAGAACATGTCATAATCTAAAAAATGATGAATAGTTACTATATATATGTGCCTAGTATATACAAAATATACTCTCTTTTTAAAAAAAACATATTTTTCAAAATATTTTACTGCCTTTCCACCTACCGAGTCTCCGAAATAGGAAATCAAGAGCAACCGAGGAGGTTTTGAAGGAATCCAACAACAAAGCCAGGGTCCACAAGTCGACACAAATCAACACCCCTCCCAAAACTAAATTTTTTCTTTGAGCGCAGGAAGACATGAATCAAGAAGGATGACATCAAGTCAAGATCATGGACATGATTGGAGAAATCATTCGGCTATCACAACACCATAAGCCAAATATTCTTTCCTTATCTATTTTGAAAATACTTTACTCTGATTCTTACAACTCCAAAAGGTTTTGTTTATTTCTTTGCAGGTACATCTGAGATCCGAATAAAATATCAAAGATAGAGGGACCTCATAGGACAAATAGGATAGTTTATTTCTTTCTAATAAACTCCGCCAATCAGAGCCCGCCATCTGACTTCGTTGAATAAACTCCGCCAATCGGAGAATGTCGTCTAACTTCATCAAACTCTGCCAATCGAAGGCTGTATATAAGCAAACATCGTCAAACTCCACCAATTGGAGCATGTGCATAAGCAAGCAAAACAACGCTCCACCGATTGGAGCATGTACATAAACAAGCAAGGCGACGCTCCATCAATTGGATCTTGTACATAAGCGAGCAAAGCGACACTCCACCAATTGGAGCTTGTACATAAGCAAGCAAACCGACACTCTGCCAAATCAGAGAATTGTATATTAGCAAGCAAAACACGCTCCGCCAATCAAAGATTGCATCATAGAAAACGTCATCAGAACTCCACTGATCACAAGCATACATGCTAGCAACATCCTCATTTTTGCATTAAAGAACACTCCACCAAATGGAGATTTTACGACTGATTCACCAGATAAAGACTTTACTTTTCAAGTGTTGCCCGCCAGTCGAGAGGCGTTACTTTCAAGTGTTGCCTGCCAGTCGAGATGCTTTACTTTACAAGATTGCCCCGCCAGTCGAGAGGCTTTACTTTCAAGTGTTGCCCCGCCACTCGAGAGGATTTACTTTCAAGTGTTGCCCCGCCAGTCGAGAGGCTTTACTTTCAAGTGCTGCCCCGCCAGTCGAGAGGCTTTACTTTATAAGTGTTTCCCTGCCAGTCGAGAGGCTTTACTTTTAAGTGTTGCCCCGCTAGTCAAGAGGATTTACTTTTTGAGTGTTGTCCCACCCACCGGAGGCTTTACTTCACAATTTGCTTTGCATACATTACATTCACTCTGCAGAACAGAGACGTCGACAATTATTTGAATATCTACACTCTACTCTTTATATTACATTTTTAATTTATAGTTTTGAACCGCAATAGGTACTTTGTGATCTTTTTTACCTGTTTTGCAGGACAACACATTACAACGTGGAACTACCCTCTAAGCAGCAAACTGGGGCAAGCTAGCGAAATGTCAAGCATCCCTAGCTACGTCAAGAATTTCTTCTCAGGACTCAACTCAACTCAATTCGAATTTGATTTTATATTCCATAACTTTTCTTACATCCCAGTGTCATATAACTCGACATTGGGCAATTTTTGAAAGTCCGTGATCATTTTCCTACCAAAATCCTCAGTAAAAATTGCTACGGAGCATTTCTCATTCTATGATTTCTTTTAGAACTACATTCGACCCGATTCCCACATCCAGGGATATGTAGGTAAGCTTGGTTTAAGCGTGGCTGTATCCACTCCATTCATGCTAAAATCCTCTCAATCACCAGCAAAAGATCTCAGTGTTACCATAATTCGACACTGGGGCAAATTTTGAAGTCGATCAAAATTTGTTATGATTCTATTCTTTCGAACTATATATGGCCTGACTTCTCGTGAAACTCGAGATATGTAGGTAGCTCGAAAGCCGGAGCTCAGCCATAACTTTCTAAAAACTCATGTCACTTTTTGCTTAAAAAATATTTTGCTGGTCGGCCAACTTTGAGATGTGTTAATATTTCATTGTCCACGCCTTCTCTACTCTCATCCATGGCCAAAGAAAGTGGCAACTGTTGACACCCAATTTTTGCCCTCCATATTATTAAAAATAAATAAATAAATATATATATGAAAATAAATATTTTTTAAAATTATCTATTTTTTCCCTTAGTAAATTGCCACTATTTTTTGAAATTATATCATAAATATTAGTTTCTATAAATTCAAATTATTTTGAAAACCTACAAATATTTATTTCATGTTTTGAGTCCTTCAAATTTATTTTTTTACAAAATAATATATTTTTTAAAGAAATAAACCGATTTTAGTTTTCTACTCTCGCAAATAAATATTTTTTTTAATTGTCCAAATTAGGAAGCTTAATTAGTTAACTATTTACCAATTAATCTTATTTTATTTTTTAAGAATAACTATTTTTTATAAATTAATTTTACAAATTAATTATTTTTAATTTGATAAATTGTGGCTAGTTTGTATAAGAATTGACTACAATTAAAATAGTTAAAATGACCAATTTGAGCAAAAAATATGTCACGACCCAACCACCGGGCCGTGCGGGAGCCTACTCTAACCACCTAGATAAACGAACCCTCACTACCCGTCCAAGAGGTGACATGCGAAAAATATAAAGTAGCAAAATAACCTTCCTTTTATTATGAAAACCTTGTTATTATAATATTTGAAAACAGAAAACAGTTCTGAAATATAAATTACCCTTCCTAGGACCTAGTCTAAACAGGTACAAGAGCTACTACAAGATTTATACAAGAAGGAAAAGTCAGTAAGATGCAAATTCCATCATGGAGGAAGGACAAAAGCTGCTGCAGATCACCATCGCCATGTACCTATGAAACATTACCGGCCCTGCAACCAGACTATACCAAAAAGGTATAGCAAGAGTAGAGTCAGTACAACCACACGTACTGGTAGGCATCATCGGTCGACCCGAATCCACTCCTACCATCATATAAGAAGAATAGGGAAAACATGAAAATAACTAATATAACTCCATCCTTCACCGCTTTCCCTTACCGAACCCGATCTCAACCAATCGCCTACTCGTACCCCTTACCTCAACCCTTTCTATTCCTTCCACTGCCGACTCCCTCTCTCTCAGGTCTTCCGAGTCACGCTAAGCTTAGACTTACCAAGTCACACTAACCTTAGACTTCCCAAGTCACACAACCTTAGACTTCCTAAGTCACACAACCTTAGACTTCCCGAGTCACACAACCTTAGACTTTCCGCGTCACACAACCTTAGACTTCCCAAGTAGCACTAACCTTAGACCAACTGCTAAATCCAACTCTGACTGCCTCACCATTAACCTAGTCAACTCCCATGACTATGCATCTAGAACAGCCCCGACCCTGTCATTCCAGACCAACTACACCCAGGGCACTACACACAAATACCCGGACCCGCCCCGGGTCCCTAGACAATTCCTCCTAGGATATCACCCGCTAGTCACACCATGTAAGACTCCCAACCATTCCCCTAGTTTATCAACCACATGCAAACCACCTTTATAACTATGGTTAACAATCAACAACGTAACCAACAACAACCCTTGTCGTATAGCCCGGACCCATTCTAGGATCCCCTCTAAACAACACCTAAGTGTTAAACAAATAACCCGGCCTAATCCAAGACCAACTAAGCAGATATAACAGGATTTTTGGTCACTCAAGGACCACCAACCAATATCACAATTCAATAAAATAGCCCGGTCCACTCACAGAACCAATAACAGTCAATGCAATGCAGCAATATCAATGCAATAATGCAGTAAAATAAACTCGTACCAGGCGTGGTACCCGAGCCAACCGTTAGTATTCCGTACCAGGCGTGGTACCCAAGCCAACCATTTGTTATACCTGTACCAGGTGTGGTACCCGTGCCAACCATTAGTATACCCGTACCAGGCGTGGTACCCGAGCCAACCGAATGTCAATAATCCACAGTCAAATAATGAACTAACAACTTGTCAACCAACAAGAAACACACCATTCAATTTATAAACCGTAAAACAGGACCCTTAGACATTCTACACAATTTCTCTAAGCCATGCAGTTCATACAAACACTTAGAAAAGAGTACAAAATATACAACATTCACAGGAATCGTAAGCCATCACCTACCCTCTCGCCTGAGTATATAACTTAATCTCGACCTCCGTCCGAAGACTAAACACACTCACCCTTTATTTACATATAAAGAACGATTTCCCATTTTTAACATAATTTAACAGCCCCATTGATTTTGGAACTTACATAGATAATAACAACACGAGTTACCACCCCTTAGCCCTTAGCAAAACAATGACTACTTATCATGCCTTTCGCATTCCCGAAATCTCACCTAGGAGTTTCCCACTTTTATACCCTTTTAGTTGTCCTTGCAATTCCCGGTTCCCCAAACCTTCCCGACATCCCAGTCCCTGAGTCCTATTATTTTAGCATGCCAAGACAACATAAACATTCTAAAATAACTACAATAAATTCACAGTTCAATGCAACCAATCCTTAGCTCACTCATAACGAATACCAAATCCACCAGACTCCGTGCCTGGAGGCTTAAAATGTGAAATCTCCATTCCGCTATACGATGAATTCAAAATGTAAACAGGTCTAACTACACATGAAAACCTAGCCTACCTAGACGCCAAGCAACTGCAATCGTGTGTTTCTGGCTCCATAAAGGCGTTATCGGCTGAATGATGGTCCTGGAATTCGCTATTCCGCGTCCCTCCAGCCATGACCTCTCCTCCTCAAGATTCCCTAGCCTTGGAGCAGCTTGGGAGGGTTTTTAGAGAAACCCTCGTATGTTTTCCAATTGAGGAGGAGAGCATCATTTATTAAATCCCATCCTAAGGCTTCTGCCTCCCGTCACTCTGCTATGGCAGTTAACCCTCCGCTATAGCGGTCCCGCTATAGCGGAATAATTACCGCTATAGCAGGGTGATGTCAGCCCAGATTATTTCTAAAATCAGAATTTTTTTACTATTTCACCCTACTTAAACAAACGTAATTTAAATTAGTTTCCCAAATAATTCAACTTCGCGATTCTTAAAGTAACGACGGGTCCGGTCGTTACAACAAATACCAATTTACCCATCATTCGTACTCGAATGATCTTGAAATAATGATAAGACGAGGGAGACTAGCCCGGGACTTTCACTACTCCAATTGATCGTAACTTACAAACTTACGTGAATTACCAGCCTTTACTCGATTAGTCACATCGATTTGAAGGAAATTAGATGATCTCGCTCCCTCGGAGAAAATTTCCTTCAGCAAAATTACACGTGACCTTCCCGAGCACCCAAGAAAAATTCAGGGTCTCGGATAATGTTGGAGCAAATGAATTTGAAATATTTGGGAGAACTTTTCCTTTCCCAAATTGGATTCCTGTCCGCTATAGCAGATTTTATTTTTCCATAGCGCTTCCGCTACAGCGGTCTGTCAACCGCTATAGCGGTTGGCAATAGTTTTGAAATAGGGGAAAAATGGATTTCACCCCTCATTCTCCCCATATTCCCTCCGAACATAACACTTTATCTCCCGATCACCCTGCTTTCGACGTCAAAATTTTCAGGTAAGACTCGTTTCTACTTGTTTCCTTACTTTCTTGCACGATTTTGCTCATGAATATGGTAGAAAACTAGGAACTTGTAGTATATTCCAAGTGGGTTTTTGAACTTGCACCTTTGGTTGGATTTTTGTTGAATTTCCGAAGCATGGATTCTCCCCTTACATTTACAATTCCCCCAAGGCATTATGAGCGTAAGGATTATGCTATTATTGGCCAAAAATGGGTCAAAAACGGGTGGAATGTGAAGGGTTGTTCTTGAACTAGAGTTGTGATTTGGACAATTTATAGGGGTTATAATGCCCAAATTTTCGTAGAAAATAGTAATGGGGGACTTTGGGTAGGTAGATCTGAACTTGGGATGTCAAAAATAAAATTTTGGACCAAAGGGTGCCATTATTGCACCCCTTGAAGCTTCGGGGATGATGAATACTGCTATGGCGGTTGGGCTCCGCTATAGCGGTTCCACTACAATGGATATTTTTCTGCTATGGTAGTTTTGCTATGGCGGACGAACCAGTAGCTTCCCAAGCTGACACTTAGAAATATTTTTCCCATTTTTCTAAATCCCTTATGCCTTATCGAGTTCTAATCCAGTTTTCTTGCTACATTATAGGTTATAATCCCGATGGCTGAAGGAGGACAATTGCCCGTGTACGATTATGACCGTTTTCCCGATGAAGCTACTCGAGAGCGATTCCTGGATTACCGGAGACTGGGCATTTGTTACGAGAGAGGTTGCAAGATGACCAAGGTGGATGGGAAGGTAGCTTCTTTCCACCACAAAGTTTGAGAGTTTAGTTGGGAGTCCTTGCTAGTAGATCCTCCTCCCGCACAGACGAGCTGGGTACGGGAGTTCTATTCCATTCTCCATACAGTCCGTTGGGATGAGCCCAACCCCACCATCTGCATTCGAGGAATGGACGTTCTAGTGGATGCTCAGACTGTCAATGAGGTACTTAGAGTGCCTCACATCTCTAATGATGCATGCGAGGCCAAGGCAAGACTTTGGGACATGACTTGGTTGAGAGATACTTTGGTAGATGCAGAGTTCAGAAACCAGGTCTACTGGGTCAGCCCCGGGGGCGTCACTAGAACCTAGTTTTCCGTGGAGGCTAGGATGTGGTTAAACTTGGTATCCTAGAGAATCTGCCCATCGGGTAACAAAACTGATGTGACCTATTCCCGAGCCCTGGTGGTTGCTTGTGCCATGCAAGGGATTATCATGAATGTGAGGGAGCAGATCATCTGCGAATGGAAGGACTTATACCAGGGTCATAGGAAGGGCCCCTATCTTCCGAGTTTGGTGTCCGAGTTATGCAGGTGAGTTGGAGTGCCTGAGGACCATACTGACTTAGAGGTGGCTATGGACGACCCCTACAACCCTATCCGGGTGAAGGTGGTCTCCAAGAAGAAGAGGAAGATGGATGAAGCCGGGAGCAGTCCGCCGGTTGAGGAGGTCGACGACGATGATGATGATGATGACGCCCCTGCCCCTTCCCAACCCCAGCCCACGGTCACTAGCACCCAGCTAGAGGAGAACTTGGCTGCTGTCAGGAGGTTCAAGGAAGACACTGCTGCTGCTGAAGGTGCAACCCCGCCACCCACTGGTCAGGACTTTGCTGCACTCCGAAGGGAGTTAGAAGAGGATAAGAAGAAGAGGCGCTCCCGGGACCGCATGTTTTCTCGGTTGTGGAAGACCATCAAGGTCATGTTCTCATGTGTTGCCCCAGGTCAGGAGCTGCCCACACTCGAGCCTGAGGATAGGCATAAGTTTCCCTTCCTGAGAGATGATGAGGCTTAGGACCTCCCCCTCCTCGTTTTACTAGATACTCCTTATTGCTTTTGGTTGCCCCTATTTGGGGCTTGTTAAACAATATTTCCCCTTTCCCTTTCCCCCTTTTATTATCGCACATGGATGCCTATTTTAGAAAATTCCCTTCTATGCACACTAAGTTAGTTATACATGCTTTACTTGATTTATACCGTGATTCATAAATTAATACTTGCTTTTATATTGCCCCCAGGAAGGAATGAAAACAGGGGAAAACAGAGCAGGCTTTCTGCCTCACGTATCTCCGCTATAGCAGATGCCACTCCGCTATAGCGGATCCGCTATAGCAGATATTTATCCGCTATAGTGGGAGCGCCGTAGATGTACTATCCACTATGGCGGTCCCGATGGTAAACAGTGCAGAAATTTGATTTTCAGCTAAATGCACTCATCCCCCTTCTCGGTACCACTGTCCAAACCTGTAAATCCCGCCATGGTCTTAAATCACCCTCAAGACCATTCCTGGCATCAAACGTATCAAAATCTGGAATAACACACTATCAATTACAAGAAATCACAACAACAATTATTTTCCGACAATACCTTCCTACCATTACACTAATGACTCCTTTGTTCCCATGGTTCCCAACCAAGTCCCGACTGTCCTGAAACCGAAGCTTCCCTACAGTCACAGTTCCCAATCCCTTATCATCTTAAACAATGATAATCCCTTTTCAACATGCAGTACTACTTTTTTAAATCAAAACATTTAACAACTTACCACAGCCTTAGATACACAAAGTTTTCCACTTACTGACCCTCCGCAGACTCTAAATGCACGGCAGATAAAAATTCACATCAAGGTAACCAAATACACAAAATTTCAAGTAGGTTATACAACTCAGCAATACACAACATTTCACTTCAAGTCATAGCAAGAATCAAGTCACATAAATTCACCTTCTATTCGTCCCATGGATGGCCATTAACCGATCATAGATGTCTTACCGCAGCCTCTCAGGCTTGATACCAATTGGAACCTTCCCGGTTCCAATTTCTCTTGCTTGTCTTATCACAACCGGAGTACGAAGACCTCCTTCACTTTGCCGAGATACCAATTGGAATTGAGAGATACCAATTGGAATCAACCCATACGAGCAAGTAAACAACCGTACAAAAGAATGAAAGAAGGGAGATGTTTCCTAGAGTGCTTCATAGATTCCTAAAGATTTGATGTGGACGCCAACACACCAATCCACAGGACTCTATTTGACACTTTGCTCTTGTACTGGGAGACCGGTAACCTAGGCTCTGATACCATCTGTCACGACCCAACCCACCGGGCTGTGTGAGTGCCTACTCTAACCACCTAGATAGACGAACCATTACCACCCGTCCAACAGGTGACATGCGGAAAATAGAAAGTAGCAAAATAACCTTCCTTTTATTATGAAAACCTTGTTATTACAACATTTGAAAACAGAAAACAGTTCTGAAATATAAATTACCCTCCCTAGGACCTAGTCTAAACAGGTACATGAGCTACTACAAGATTTATACAAGAAGGAAAATCAATGAGACGCAACTTCTTTCATGGAGGAAGGACAGAAGCTGCTTCAGATCACCATCGCCATGTACCTATGAAACATCACCAGCCCTGCAACCAGACTATACCAAAAAGGTATAGCAAGAGTAGAGTCAGTACAACCACACATACTGGTAGGAATCATCGGTTGACACGAATCCACTCCTACCATCATATAAGAAAAATAGGGAAAACATGAAAATAAATAATATAACTCCATCTTCACCGCTTTCCCTTACCGGACCCGATCTCAACCGATCGTCTACTCGTACCTCTTACCTCAACCCTTTCTATTTTACTTCCACTGCTGACTCCCTCTCTCTCAGGTCTTTCGAGTCACGCTAAGCTTAGACTTCCCAAGTCACCACTAACCTTAGACTTCCCAAGTCACACAACCTTAGACTTCCTAAGTCACACAACCTTAGACTTCCCGAGTCACACAACCTTAGACTTTCTGCGTCACACAACCTTAAACTTCCCAAGTAGCACTAACCTTAGACCAACTGCTAAATCCAACTCTGACTGCCTCACCATTAACCTAGTCAACTCCCATGACTATGCATCCAGAACAACCCCGACCCTGTCATTCCAGACCCACTACACCCAGGGCACTACACACAAATACCCGGACCCGCCCTGGGTCCCTAGATAATTCCTCCCAGGATATCACCCCCTAGTCACACCATGTAATACTCCCAGCCATTCCCCTAGTTTATCAACCACATGCAAACCACCTTTATAACTATGGTTAACAATCAACAACGTAACCAACAACAACCCTTGTCATATAGCCCGAACCCATTCTTGGATCCCCTCTAAAGAACACCTAAGTGATAAACAGACAACCCGGCCTAATCCAAGACCAACTAAGTAGATATAACAGGATTTTTGGTCACTCAAGGACCACCAACTAATATCACAATTCAATAAAACAGCCCGGTCCACTCACAGAACCAATAACAGTCAATGTAATGCAACAATATCAATATAATGATGCAGTAAAATAAACTCGTACCAGGCGTGGTACCCGAGCCAACCATTTGTTATACCCGTACTAGGCATGGTACCTGTGCCAACCGTTGGTATACCCGTACCAGGCGTGGTACCCGAGCCAACCGAATGTCAACAATCCATAGTCAAATAATGAACAAACAACTTGTAAACCAACAAGCAACACACCGTTCAATTCACAGACTGTAAAACAGGACCCTTAGACATTCTATAGAATTCCTCTAAGCCACACAATTCATACAAACACTTAGATAAGAGTACAAAATATACAACATTCACAGGAATCGTAAGCCATCACCTACCCTCTCTTCCGGGTATATAACTTAATCTCGACCTCCGTCCGAAGACTAAACACACTCACCCTTTATTTATATATAAAGAATGGTTTCCCCTTTTTAGCATAATTTAACAACCCCATTTATTTCAGAACTTACATAGATAATAACAACACGAGTTACCACCCCTTAGCCCTTAGCAAAATAACAACTACTTATCATGCCTTCTGCATTCTCGAAACCTCACCTAGGAGTTTCCCACTTTCATAGCCTTTTAGTTGTCCTTGCAATTCCTGGTTCTCCGAACTTTCCTGACATCCCATCCCCTGAGTCCTATCATTTTAGCATGCCAAGACAACATAAATAACCTAAAATAACTACAATCAATCCACAGTTCAATGCAACCAATCCTTGGCTCACTCATAACTAATACCAAATCCACCAGACTCCGTGCCCGGAGGCCTAAAATATGAAATCTCCATTCCGCTATACGATGAATACATAATGTAATTAGGTCTAACTACTCATGAAAACCTAGCCTACCTGGATGCCAAGCAGCTGCAACTGTGCATTTCTAGCTCCATGAAGGCGTTCCTGGCCGAACGATGGTCCTGGAATCCGTTGTTTTGCGTCCCTCCAGCCATGACCCCTCTTTCTCATGATTCCCTAGGCTTGGAACAACTTGGAAGGATTTTTCGAGAAATCCTCGTATGTTTTTCAATTGAGGAGGAGAGCATCTTTTATTAAATCCCGTCTTGAAGCTTCTGCATCCGGTCACTTTGCTATGACAGTTAACCCTCTGCTATGGCTGTCCCGCTATAGCGGAATAATTACCACTATATCAGGGTGACATCAGGCCAAATTATTTCTAAAATCCGAAATTTTCCACTACGTCATCCTACTTAAACAAACATACTTTAAATTAGTTCCCCAAATAATTCGACTTCGTGATTCTTAAAGTAACTACGGGTCCGGTTGTTACAAAATAATATGGCAATCCAAGACTCCCTTTATTAGCCAATCCATGTGTGCCACGTAGGCAGGACATGGATTGTGCTTCTTACCCTTTAATCTTGGCCATCCAAATTTAATCCAAGGATCATAGATTTATCATCTTTTGCCTTATTTGATATATATATATAAATATTATTTTCTTTTAATTTTTATTTCGAATTAATCTTAACCATCCGATCAATTGAGCAAACGAACTATAATGGTTAAGGATTTTTAATCCCAAAATGCATGCTTCTTCTCTGCAGATCCCAAACACACGCGTTTCACTCTCCTCTTTCTCCAATAATGCATTTCTTTTTCTTTCCCCAAAATCAGACCCCCAACGTTCTTCTTCTTCCCAAAACACACCCCAAAACCCTAGATTTTCTTCTTCCTCTCTTCTCTCTTACCTTAAATGGCCATTAGCGCCATCAATGTCTCTGCCATCGCTTAAACGAATCAGCAGAGATTCATCCTTTCTCCCTCTATTTTTAGCTTGAAGTTCCCCAAGCCAAGAAACCTCAGACGCACAAAACCATGAAATATCAAGCTCCAACATTTCTCATTCATCGAGAAGATTTAAATCAACTTCAAATATGCAATTTAAAAACCTTCAACGTTCACAAGCTCTGAAAATGTGTGATCCTTGGAGATTCACATTCAATGCTTTCAAATTTCAAATCTTCCCCCCTCTTTTATCACACATTTTTGTTAAGTTTTTGGGTTCAAATCTGGATATTTAAGTCTTGATTTACCCTATAAATAGTGGGTCTTTTACCCCCAAAATTCATTCAGAGTTAATTGAAAAGATATACATATTCAGAGCTCATTGGAAAAATATAGAGAGATTTTCAAAATCGGATATAGAGCAAAAAAGCAATTTCTTTCTCAAAGATATCTAGATTTTCTTGATTTCTTTTGATTTGGGAAATTCTTTGTGTGAAGTTCGGAGTTTGAGTTTCAAGGCAAGAATTTGACGTCGACGCCCCTATTTTGCTAACCAACACAAGGTAAAAATCCTTCCTTTAGTTTAGCTTCTTCTATCTTCTTTTATTTTGTGTGTTATGTTTTCGTAAAGAGGAGTATATGAATATCTCTTTTGATTTTGTTATTGGCTGGATGTTTCTATTTATGCGTGGAAAATATAAGATATATATGGAAAAAAGTGTTTCATTTTGCTATTTTAGGTGAACAAAATTCAACAGTGAAGTTAGTCAATTAAATTAGTAACTTAACTTCAGTCTTTGTATCATGTTTGTTATCATTTTCTTTGGGTGTTGGCTGGCTTCGTTTGAACTAGGAAGAGTATATGTCAATACCATGGTGTTTCTGAAGTATTCATGAGTTTTCATTACTAGTTCCATTTTTTTTCTAAGACTTGTTGGGATTTTGATAAATATTTTCACCTTAACATACTAGAATATCTATGAAAGTTTTAAGATCAATTCGAGATGGTTTCGTATTGAACTCAGGAACTAGAATCTTGTTTTCGAGATCATCTTAAACTTGGTAGATGTAGCCGAAGATGCAGCATAGGCTGCTTCCAAACTTTCATTCACGAGCTTAGGAGGCTTTGAGTTTTTTTTTCTAAAGGATGTTGGCAACTTTAATAAATATAAGTATTAAAATTATAGAATTTGGTTATAAAAATCAGCATGTTGTTTCTCTTGCGCTATGACTGCCTTTTTTGCATAAAAATAGGTTAGGATTGTTGTTTACTCTTCATAAAATTGAGTTTTCTTGTTGCTTTTCTTTACGGATTGAGTTCTAAGAGTATGTAAATTATCCCGTATCGTCTTGTCGCAATTAGGTGGCTGTTTTGTATGTTTTCTTTAAGCCGGAGATTTCTTAACGAGTCCTCATTAAGCTTTACTTAAAGAATCTTATAGAAATTTGACTAAAATGATTGCGTAATGAAACTAGTAGCCTCAACTTTTGTTCTTGTTTGCTTTGGTTGAATATTAAAGAGTATTGTGTGTGTTTTACTTTCTAAATAAAGTTATTTAGTAGTGTCTTTGGAAGGGTACTGTGAAAATTTATTTGGACCCAAATGGTTGCAATTATTTATGCTATTGGTTTAGAAGATAAGCATTAACACATTTAAATATGGAATGGATACATATTGTACCTATAATTTTTTGAAAATCTTGCTTACAACCTAGGCTTGTTTCCTGTTTAAAAGTTTTCAGCCTAGATTATTTTATTTATGATTCCTAAACCGTTGAGGATACATATTCAATGCCTTTGTTAGTTGCTTGAGTTCTGTTTTCTTTCCATGCTGGTTAAATAGGTAGTTGGATGCTTTTGATTCTTTGCCTAGGCTTCGATTTTCATATGTGTTCATCTCCTTTAAAGTATAAAGAGGCAACTAACTCTTGTCACAAAGGGACCACGTTACTTAATCCTAATTTAATGTATCTGTACATGAACTCCGGATTAGTTAGAAAATTATTCAACTTGTAAATGTCTCCATCTTGCTTCAGGGAATTACTCTCATGTGCATTTTAAACTTTGTGAATAAGAGATAGCTTAGTTCACTTTGCTTGACTGTGTGAGTAAAGGATATGATTTTTTTTATTTTTTTTTTGGTCATGAATTAAGAAAATCTGAGAGCAGGTTTGGTGCGTTATTTCTTGACTTTGTTTACTTGAGACATACCTTTGCTAATGTATCTCTTATTAATATGGTTTTATACTCTTTTTTACTTAATTAGATCCTAATCTTTTTCTCTCTTTGTTTCATGTACACCCTGGAGAGCTGGAGTTCTCATTTGAAACTCAACCTCGGCCCAATATGTTTTGAGTCGAACAACTATTAGGAACTATCGCGGTGCTCAGAGTCATTCGTTAGGAGTTTAGTTCCTCCAAAGGAACTTAGCGTACCTAGTCCTTTATTTTCTATATATTTTTCTTGTTACTTGAATTGTTTAACTAACCTTGTATTATTTGGATATGTATTTTGTGTGACTTTGATTAAGGTTTATTCTTCGGCTCACAACTTTGTTTGGCTATTATATTTAGTTTGTAATTTTGAAAGTGATTTCCTTCACCCTTTAGTCTAGGCAACATTTTGGATTTCCTTTTTATTATTTTAAAATAGTGAGTAAATCTTTTCAGAAATAATAATAATAAATAATAAATAGAGCAGATTTTAAGAGATAAATTTATGTAGATTTTGTTTCAAGATCTTGTTTAAATGACTAGCAACAACCTTAAAAAATATTAATTAGTGATTTAGTTTGTCTTAAACAAACAGTAGTCATTCTTAGGCCATAAATTATAAAGTTCTTTATCTAATTTAGGAAAGCCCTTTTTATATTTATTAATAACCCATTTATGTGAATCTGTTTTTCCTATTTTAACCCAATATGTTATATTCTATGATATTTATTTTTGAGATTTCAGATTTTTAAAAACCTCAAAACACAAAGTATATGTCATATGCTATATAATACAAGGTATATTTATATTTTTTTATTCCTTTTAAATTATACACATTATTTTATCACAATTATATTTACATATATAATATGTTCTTTCATACTTTACGAATATTTCTTTTCATTTTGCAAATAAAATTCTTTTTTTATATGAAATAAATAGATTTTTCATTATTTCCTATTTTCTTCTCCACTCAAATTATACATACACATTATTTTCCTCTATTACAACTATATTTATTTTCTATATGGTTTCACCTGTCAAACTTTTATAAATGATAAACTTTTCACATAATTTCTTGTACTTTAAATATGCATACGTTTATCTTTATTCTCTAATAAATACGTAGTAAACTTTTGACATACTCAAAAATACATATATTTTCACTTTATAATAAGTATACTTGTATAAATAATATCTTAAATTTTCATATGGTTTTTAAGCATATATCCTTATAAAATCATAAAGTTTTATGTAATATATACATATATATATATATATATATATTATAGCTATGATAAAAAATATTACTTTTAGATTTTTCATATATTTTGACACATACATATATATTTAATCACAAGTATATTATATTTTTTTTATATATTATAGCAGCATATTTCATATACCTTGAATTTTTTTTAAATTAATAAAGCTTTTCTCATCATTTTTTTTATTTAATGATAAACAAATATTTTCCCAAAGGCTTTTTGTAAACTAGGTTTAAGGACTATCTTCGGATAGGCTCTGAGGAGTACTTAATACCTTCCCCTTGAGTAACCAAAACCCTTACGCAAAATCTCAAACGTTTTCAAAAGACCAAAAAATAGAGTTTTACAAAAAATGGTTTTCCAAAGTTTTCCTAAAATTTAGGAGGCGACTCTAAAAAATAAATTTTCAAAAACCAGAGGGTCATAACCACCATATGTTATGCACTGCTTCGATCGGTTTGAAATAGGGCGCGGCAAGGACCTCCATAGACCTTGCCTCTCTGGACCAGGGGCTACGTGCCGAGTGTGCTGGAGGAGGGGTATACGGTGGAGTTGAGGTATACACGTGCGACCTTCTATGGATCCTGCCTTTATTGGGCCTTTTAGGTACCGGAGGTGGGTAACATACAGTTCTTCTGTCACACCTGGTTATATCACATTATATCACACCATCATGTATATTTCATTCTGATTTCACCCTAAACTGCTGTTTTCTTAGTGTACGCTCGGATAGTATGGGATGCCAGAGGGTTTGTATTCACTTGATTATGTTCCTCGATTGTATGGGCAGTCATTGGGACTGTCGGTAGATTATATTACTTCTGTCGTCTTATAGAGCTTGTTATGGCCTTTGGTTCTTGGTGGTTTAGTGGATTCTAGCCTGTTGAGGCTTCGATTGTTGGTTCATTTGATTATTGATGGACTAGTGGTCCCTAGATTGTTGAGGCACTGTTTATGTGGCCTTCTGAGTATTTATGGGTTAGCGGATCCTACCCCCTTTCATGGTGCTAATTACTGGTTTCGGTTTCTTTGTGGCTTAGTTTATTTCACCCTAGGGTTGTACTTGTAAGGTTGATTCCTGTATGTTCTTATCTTGAAGTTGGGTTTGTAGCATGATTCTGTTAATTATATTGCCTATAGCATGAGTATGTTACTTGATTTCCTTCTCTCCCTTTTCTACTTGAGGTTATCGGTATACCACCATTTTCTCAACTCTCTTTATATATATATTGTTGTTGCAAGGATTCCAGGTGCGCTCTTCTTTCCTTCACTTGTGTTCTGTGTTATATATATCTTCTGTGGCTAGCATAGCTTGTTTGTGACTCTTGTTGAATTTTATCCGTGCTAATTTCCATGTGCTTCCTCTATTATTTTCTTTGACTGCTTCTTTGATATCTGCTACTTACTATTTTTATATCTTATATGCACTCAGTCGGTCGATGATGCCTACTGGGTACCCGTTGCTTAGCAATTGGTGCTCATACTACACTTCTGCATCTTTCTGGTGCAGATATTAGTGTGAGATTTCACCATTGATCGCGTGGAGACTCATGCAGCTTTGGATATTTTAGACTAGAGTGAGCTCCTGCCGACCGAGGCTTGACCACATCTTATCTTTTGGCACTGTTACTCTTTGTATATTCAGAAATAGTTGTACTTATTATTTTGTTACTTCTAGCACTTGTATTCTACTTAGAAGCTCATGTACTTTCGACACCAAGTCTTGGGGTTGGTGTAGTTTTCCTTATTTATATATATTCAGGTTGTTGCTTCAGCATTGTCTCTATCTTATATTTGATTCCACTTATTTCTGTTTATTGTGCGTATTGGTTATTTAGTAGCCCATTACTAACTGTTCTGGGCTACAGGGGTTAGTTTGCCTACTGGGTGCTTGTAGGTGCCATCATGGCCTGAGAAATTGGGTGGTGACAGCTTAGTATCAGAGCTTTAGGTTCTCTGGTGTTGTAGTACAGAAGCAAGTGTCTAAGTTGAGTCTCACAAATTGGTACGATGATGTCTATATCCTATCTGCGGGAGGCTACAGGGCATTGTTAGGAAAAGTTCCATCTTCTTGGCTCCTTATCGTGTGTCCTGGATTTATCAACCTTTAAACTTCTTTTGTTTCATTCCTTCTCAGATGCCTAAGACGAGTGTGACATCGGGTGGTGTCGAGGCTTCTGTGTCTGTTGCTTCAGTGCTTTCGTCAGTGCCAGGATTTTAGGGTGATAGTTTACCGCATCAGCTAGGGGGTTTGGGTCTAGCCCAGCCTCTGGTAGGGTTTCATGTTACCCCAATTCTTTAGGACACCGTAGCTAGGATTCTGAGTCCTCCAGTTGGTGTTTTAGTACCTCAGGATGAGGCAGTACTCGATTCTTTGAGCGGTACTTCAGTTGGATTTGAGATTCCAGTTTTCAGCAAGGTTGTATGTCAGTATTGGAGTATGAGGCAAGGTTTCACGAGATGGTTAGGCGTACTTTTAGGACTGTGCCTACAAAGTTTTATTGGGTTCAGAGCTTTGTTAGAGGTTTGATTTCACCGCTCTGTTCAGTGACCGAGCACTTGGTTATAATTGGGACTACCTTTCTTCAGGTGGTTGATCATGTATGGGCTATTGAGTGTTTATGTTGCGAGGCATATGGAGGTAATGCTAAGAGGAGCCATTGTCAGGGCAGTTTCCAAGGCTCTTAGACTCGAGGTAGGGGATTATCTGCTAGGGATCGGTTCTATTACTTCTTATCTAACAGGCTAGTTTCAGTGGCTCCACCGGTTTCAGAGGGTGGTTGTACAAAGCATGTTGGGTAGAGCAGACATGCAGGTCAGGGTTCCCGTAGTTTGCATTCAGGGTATGTAGGCCGTGGTGGTTGGTCAGGCTCAGGAGGGCTTCCCGACCATCTTTATTCAGTGGAATTTGTTTTCAATGCGATGAGTGTGGGCACTTTATTAGGGATTGCCCCATGATCACACCTTCCAATCAGCAGGGTCAGTAGGTGTTATCTTCCAGGGCTCCAGTGCCACTGGCTAGAGGTGGAGTACAGGGTATTAGGGGTGGTCCCCAGATAGTGAGAGGTAGTATGCAGAGTTTCAGTTGGGTTCAGGTGTTGTGATTGATCTTAGCAAAAGCATCTGTTCGTTGGTTGATGGTCAGTCAGGAAAGGTTACCCCAGTTTTCGAAGATATGCTATGGGTTGGTATTTTGGATATCAAGGACTAGTAGATTATGGCTTGGCTTGAATGGAATTTGAGTATAAAGGTGACCTCATTCGAGGTCGAGTGTAGCGGGAACTATGGATCTCTGGTGGGTCAGTTAATCATTTGAGGGTGGCTCAAGTATTCATTTTTTGTGAAGATTCATGTTCATGTTACAACAGATTCAAGTGGTTAGCAGGGACCTATGGATCTATGGGTTCATGAGTTAGAGGTTTGGTTTGTGACTTTCTGGGTAAACTTGGTTGCGACATCGAGGATTTGAGTTTTGGTTGTTGATTTCCTTGGTTCTTATTGGTTTTGGTGTTGTGTTGGTGCCTTCCGGTTGAGTTTCTTATTGTTCGGTTTGGTTAATAAGCCTTTGGAGTTTTAGAGTTAAAGGTTGGAATCTAGCTTGGTTAGAGTGAAGTTAAGGCTTGGTTGCCTTTCTTTGGTTCCATTCTGTTGGGTGCCGTCCGGTCGAGGAGGCTACCTGGGTCTTTTGAGAGAGTGGTGGTGGCTTTGTATCCACAGTTGTTAAGTCTCTGGTTCTTCCTTCTTTCTTGACTTTCGAGGATGAAAGTCCTTTTTAGTAGAGGATGATGTAATGACCCTTCCGGTCATTCTCATGTTTTTGCCTTCTTTGTACTATTAGAGCTTGCCTGTAGTGGCCCCAATTCATATATGGCTTATCAGGACTGGTAGTTTGGTGCCCGAGCGATTTATTTGGTCTTTATGGCCGTTTCCCTATTTTAGAACTTTAACTTAGGAAATCATTGACTTCGATCAACATTCTTGGTAATCATGCTTGGATTGAATTTTGACAGTTCTGTTAGCTCCAGAGGGTGGACTTTGGTTTGGAAGGACCTTTGGTTGGGATCCGAGAGCTTTTCAGCTTGGAATTCTCTCTCGTTCTGTGTTTTCAGGCCAGTTGGGCTTGTTTGGTTGACTTTAGTCAACATTCAGAGAAGACGACCTCAAATAGAAATTCCACCAGCGCTGTTAGCTTTGGAATGTTGAGTTTGGGTTACATAGTTTGCGGGTTCGGGTCCTGAGTGAACTAAGCTTATTTTGAATGGTCGGTTGGCGTTGTCTAGTGTTGAATTGGGTCAACATTCCTCCTAGATGACCTGCTATGGAAGTTTTGTTGATTCTGTTGAGTCCGGAACGTCGTTTCCACTCTAATAGCATATTTGGTTTTTGAGTATCGAGTTCTGATTGTGCCCGAAATGCCCCCTAGAAGTTTTTAGCATTGCTGGTTTTTGTTGCACGCTAGGCCTTCAGCGCGGTCGCACTCGGCCAGCACGATAGTGCCCAAGCCCCCGCCCGCCTGTAGCGCCCGCCCGCCTGCAGCGTCTGCCTTTCCTCTAGCGCGATGGCACTTCTTTAGCGCGATAGCGCTGGCCTGCGCCCAGGCCTATAAAATTCTCTTTCTTCATTTTTCCAGCCATTCTTTCAATGTCTCCCCTCTCTAAAAACCATTTCTCTCATTAAAAACTGCTCCAAATTAGTATAAGCTTTGGGGAATTCATCAATATAGCGATTAGTCTTGGTACCTCTTTGATTTGGTAAGTTCTTTTCTTCCCTTAAGGATTCTTCCCCATGGTGTAACCCCTCTGCACTTGGTTGAGCCATGTGGCTCACAGTAGTCCACCATGCATAATATTCTGGCGTGCACCATCTCTCTCCTTCCATGTGCAGTGTGATCATGTAATCCCATTCTGTTTGCAGGTTCATCACTCGTGCCGCTGGGATCACAACACCATAACCATCCTCATGTAGTACCATGACCGACCATAGCGGTATATCCTGGACAACACCAAACTGTCTTAGAACTCGATGAGGCACATACGGCTGGATGCCTCCTAGTCCAATCAACTCGATGAAGTACAAGTGTCGAGTTCTTACAAAGGCCAATCCTATCATCTAAGGACACTTCCATTGGATGGAATCTCCAGTAAGGTTGGTTAAAAATATACGCCACTTTTCCTCTCCAGTGGGCGCATAGTCCAATACCTTATACGATCCTTATGAATCTGGATCCTTCTACGTGTGTCAATATAGTAGTCCATCTGTGGATGATGATGATAAAAGTGTTCTATTGCCCAGATTTGTAATAATAAGTTGCAGCCTCCAAAAAAAATATGCGCTCTAGTGCATGCAGACAATGATCGGAATACCTCAGCGAGAATCATATGTATCAAGGTAAGTCTCTGTGGCTCTGCGAAGATGTTCATCACTATCGACAAAATGTTAATGCCGATATAATGAAATCTCATTGGGAAGACCATGGCTCCTAAGAATGCCAACACAAAGACTCTAGGCCACATATATACCCACTATCTATGGGTACAACCAAATTCACCTCGATGTTCATCGTAGCTCTCAAAATGACCATACCTTTTAAAAAGGTAATCCAGCTTCACCGTTCCACCTTCCACATTCCTCAATAATGAAAAAACGTGCAATCCTAAGAGCCTCAGAAAATCTTCCTTTTTTATGGGTGATGGGAGTACCGACATTTTCCCCCTAAGCGGTAGTTCAGAAAATTCACTAATCTCATCCAAGGTGGGAGTGATTTCAAAATCCAAGAATTTAAAAGTCACTGTGGTTGGATCCCAAAATTCCATCAACAGAGTAGTGAGAGTTTTGTCAGCTTGGACCCTCATGAGTGATAATAAAGCATCCAGATGCTCTCAGACTTCACCCCCAAGCGCTATTTGAATGTTCTGCCACCAATTTTTCAGGTTGTCGGGAGCTGAGACAACCATCTTGATATTTGGTAAGTTCTGATTGATATTCATCTGAAAGAAAGGGTAAAAGGTATGATAAGTTTGTTTATACCAAATTCATCATGTGTTTTAGTTTGGATCATTTACATCAATCTCACACAAAAGTATTTGTCGTTGGGTTTTATGAAAAACTCATTGACACAAAGGTGGTTTCCTAAATACAGTGTCAATCCCAAGGATCGTCCCGCCTAAGGCTATGCAAGATGACCAATTTCTAGAGTAAGAGTATTCTTCTAGATTTGTGAGTGGGACTGAATAACTGTGAGATGACACACTAACCTAATTGCACCGACTCTGAAACTAAGGAATTCAAAAGAAGGTTTGGGAGGGTGTAAACCCCCCGCGTGAACCACAGTGTGTGAAATGTGTACGGCCAAAGACTCGATAGAGAAATGCAAGTGAGAAAGCAATAACAAGTAGTGTGTATCAAACAAATAAGGAACGCAAGTTTGGATTTGGCTTGCGTCCTTTCAAACAAAGCATGATATAAACATAAATAAAGTAAATAATGTACTGAAAATAAACAAACATCCCAAATAATATTTCTAAATTAAGCCTGCTGAGGTAAAAACCTAAGTTACATCCCCAGCAGAGTCGCCATGCTGTCGCTCCCTATATCAAACCGATCGAAACAATGCACAACATATGGTGGTTATGAACCTCTGGTTTTTAAAAGAATATTTTTTTAGAGTCTCCACCTAAATTTTAGGAAAACGTAGGAAAACCATTTTTTGTAAAAATCTGTTTTTGGTCTTTTGAAAACGGTTGAGATTCTGAGTAAGGGTTTTGGTTACTCAAGGGGAAAGTGTTACGAACCCCTCAGAGCCTATCTGAAGATCGTCCTTAAACCCTGTTTAGAAAAAGCATTTGGGAAAATATTTTTTTATCATTAAATAAAAATGATAAGAAAAGATTTATTAATTTAAAGAAAATTCAAGGTATACGAAACATGCTGCTATAATATAAAAAATATATAATATACTTGTGGTTAAATATATATGTATGTGTCAAAATATATGAAAAACCTAATAGTAATATGTTTTATCATAGCTATAATAATATATATATTATATAAAACCTTTTGATTTTATAAGGATATATGCTTAAAAGCCATATGAAAATTTAAGATATTATTTATACAAGTATACTTATTATTGAGTGACAATATATGTATTTTTGAGTATGTGAAAGTTTACTACGTATTTATTAGAGAATAAAGATAAACATATGCATATTTAAAGTACAAGAAATTATGTGAAAAGTTTATCATTTATAAAATTTTGACAGGTGAAACCATATAAGAAATAAATATAGTGGTAATAGAGAAAAATAATGTGTATGTATAATTTGAGTGGAGAAGAAAAAAGGAAATAATGAAAATCTATTTATTTCATATAAAAAAAAAGACTTTTATTTGAAAAGTGAAAAGAAATATTCGTCAAGTATGAAAGAACGTGTTATTTATGTAAATGTATTTGTGATAAAATAATGTGTATAATTTAAAAAGAATTAAAAAAATATAAATATACCTTGTATTATATAGCATATGCCATATAACTTGTGTTTTGAGGTTTATAAAAATCTGAAATCTCAAAAATAAATATTATAGAATATAACATATTGGGTTAAAATAGAAAAAATAGATTCACATAAATGGATTATTGTCACGACCCGATTTCTCATCTTATGATAGCACTTACAACCCTCAAGTAGGGAAACAAATTTCCGTAGCCCGAAATGAGTACTAATGGGATACTACCTAACCAATACGCACAACAAGCAGAAATAAGTGGAAGCTGAATATAAAGATAGACAACGTTGAAACAATAAACTGAATATATACATAATGAAACTACACTACCCCAAGACTTGGTATCGATAGTACAGAAGCTTCTAATAGAATACAAGTGCTAGAAGTAACAAATTGATAAGTACAACTGTCTCCGAATATACAAAGAGTAAAAGCACAAAAGATGAGATATGGTCAAGCCCCGACCGCCAGGCGCTCACCCTAGTCTCGAATGTCCAAAAGCTGCACGAGTCTCCCACGCGATCAACGGCGAAAGCTCAACTAATATCTGCACCAGAAAGATACAGAAGTGTAGTATGACAACGGGCACTCAGTAGGCATCATCGGCCGACTGAGCGCATATAAGATATAAGAACAGTAATATAGTAGATAGCAAGAAAATGGTCACAGAGAACAATAGAGGAAGCACAAGGAACTAGCATAGAGAGTAATCAAACAGGAGTTATAAGCACAACATGCTAGCACAAAAATGATACATACACATGAACACAGGTTAAAGAAGGAAGAACGCACCTGGAGTCCTTGCACAATAATATAAGTAAAGAGAGAGAGAGAGTTGAGAAAAATGGCAGTATACCGGTAACCTCAAGTAAAAAGGAAAGAAGGAAGGCAATCCAAATAATCAAATTAGAAGGCATACACTAACAGAAACATGCTTTTAACACCAACTATCAAGATAAGCATAAATCGGGATCAATCTCACAAATACAAACCTAGAGTGGAATAAGTAAACAACCATAACCGATAGCTACTACCCAAAATCATGACAAGGAATAAAACCAGAAACCCACAATCTGCTAAGAAGACCGCACAATAGTGCCTCAATAGCATAGGACTCACTAGCCCCTCAATACTCAAGACCAAAACTCAGAGCCTCAACAGACTAAAACTTACCAATCCACCAAGGTTCACGGACCATGACAATATCTATAAAATGACAAAGGTAATAATCTACATACAGTCCCAACGGCCGCCCATACAACTGAGGAACGTAACCAAGTGAAAAAAAACCCTCTGACCGCCCATACAACCGGGGTGTACACTGAACACACAACAAACAAGGGTGAAATCCTAGTGAAATATGCATGATGATAATGAATCTGATGTAATAGTGCGCCGTATGTTACCCCCTCCGGTACCTATAAGGCCCAATAGAGGCAGGATCCATGGAAGGCCATTTCTCGTGTACCTCTCCTACGTCGTACACCCCCCTTCTGGCGTGCTGCATCGGCTCGTAGACTGTGGCCCAGGAACGATAAGGGTTCATGAAGGTTTACTCGTAGACCACATACTAAAAAACTGCAAACCTCAAGTGTAACTCAATAATCGTAACCTCATAGTACATGCTCGGCTTTGACTTGGGTCTAAATTAGTAGTAGTAATCTCAAAAACCCATCACAGAGTGCTCGAAGTATATTCAGGTTTAAATCAGTAATCAAGTCTCAATAACCCTTATCAGGGGTGCCCAGAGTGTAGCCCGATCTAAATTGGTAATAAAACAAATCTAGCGCTCGGCCTCGCTGAGTCTAGTATAGGTATAAAAATAGGGGATCAAGTCATCATAATATCCTCTTTTCTCCAAGAGGTTTCATAAAAGCCAGTTTCAAAACCCTTTGGAAGTCATAATACTGAAAACGGGACCTCGAGGCCATGCAAAGTTTAGAAAATCAATTATAGTAGGCCCGAAGCCAAATCAATAGTAAAACATGCAGGGAAAACCTTTTTCATGTATGATATGCTCGCAAACAATAGAGTAGCCCAAAATGGCTTACAAATATTTCCTATCGGCCCTGCACAGGCGCAACAACTCTACAACAAATAATAACCAGCCTAAAAGGATATCTGTATGTCCGGGACTCGCGAACATTCACAAATAACCCACTATCTATGTTCCAGAGTCAAAACAAGGCCACACAGAACCACAAGGGTAACATACAATACTACACGAATACTGCAATCAACGTATGAAATAAATAGACAAAAAAGATGGGCAAGGTCTGGGTACCAACCTATTACAACCCACCCAATGATACTAATTAATGCAGTTATAGCCTATATACGCAGAGTCTAGGTAAGGAAAGCCATAACCTATCTGTCGTCCAACGAATAGCTGCGAAGAAGGCATCATCCAGGCTCGAACTGCTCCGAGAAACTCCAAATCTTGAAACCACTATCAATACAATAATCTACACATCAATACAAGACTAACGATACCCATAATTCCATAAACATAACCGGGTCGAAATCTGGGCGACAAACAGGCCCGTGGGCCTCTCAACCCAAAAATGGAAATGAAAAAACACCCATGTGTTCCTTACAATCCCAGGAGCGCATGCTCAAAATTTGAGCGAATTTGCCCAAGGAAGATGGCACAAAACAGCCTGCTAAAAAGGAAACTAAAGAGGGAAGATTCTAGAATGAAATCCGGAAATTAATCAAAAGATACTTACCACAATGAGAGGAACAAGCTAAGGAAGTGAAAACTCCGATCCCACAAACATGCAAAGCTCAAGAGGGAAGTTACTATAAGAAATTTCCAAGCTTGAGAATTTTCCAACAATGGTGGTCGTTCAACAAAGAAGAAGCAACTTGGGGAAGAAAGGACTTACCAAATAATCAAGGGAGCAAGATTTCTTGATAATCAAATGGATTCTCCAAGCTATGAACTGAATATAGCTTTTTGGTAGAGGGGATTTAGTGTTTAGAGTTTGTAACAAAAGTAAAATAAGGCTGGAAAATGAAAGAGGGGGCAATTTATATGCATGGGCGCAGGATGGCGCTGAAGGGAAGGGCGCGCATGCGCGCGATCGCGCCAAAGGGGTTCTGTTGGCGCTAGCAGGTGGGCTGCAGGCTAGCCCTATCGCGCTGCCTTGGTGCCGATGGCGCTAAGGAAGCTTCCTGCAACAAAATCTGCAACTTTTTAGGGATTCTACGGGGCATTCCGGGCACAATCAGAAACCAATACTCAAAAACCAATAGTGCTATTAGAGTGGAAATGACGTTCCATACTCAATGGAATCGATGAAACTCCTTATGAGGTCGTCTCGAAGGACTGTTGACCCAAGTCAACACTAACTAACGCCAACCAAACATTCGAAATGAGCTCGGCTCACCCGGGACTCGAACTAACCAACTACCTAACACAAACTCGGCATTCCGGAGCTAACAACGCTGACGAAATTTCCATCCGAGGCTGTATTCTCCGAATGTTGACCAAACTAAACCAAATAAGCCCAACTGGCTTGAAAACACAGAATGAGAGAGAATTCCAAGCAGAAAAGCTCCCAGATCATGACCAAAGGTCCCACTAGACCAAAGTCCACGCTCCGGAGCTAATGGAACTGTCGAAATTTGATTCCGAGCACGTTCACCACGAATTTTGACTAAAGTCAATGATTTCAAAAGCCTAAAGCTCTAAAACAAGGAACGACCAAAAATACCAAGCAAACAGCTCGAGCACCGAACTATCAGTCCCAGCAAAAAAAGACTTTCATCCCCGAAAGTCAGGAAAGAAATGAAAGACTAGAGGTTTATGAACAATGGATACCAAGCCTGCACTAATCTCTCGAACAACCCGGGGAGCTTCCTCGATTGGACGACACCCAACAGAAAAGAACCATAGAAAGAAACCAAGCCTAAACTTCTTATTAGCCAAGCTAGAACCCAAACTCGAACTCCAAAACTCCAAAGATGTTCCAACCCAAACTGAACTCTGAGAATCTCAACCAGTAAGCACCGACACAACACCAAAACCAGAGAAACAAGGCGACCAACACACAGAACTCGAATCTTTGAAACCACAACCAAATTCACCAAGAAGCCATCAACTTAAAATTCTAACTCATGACCCGCTGATCCGCAAAAACCCTCTATTCTGAACTGACTCCTTTTACATCACCAACAAAAAGCTTCATATAAGTCAAAAACTCAAACCACCCTTAAAATATCAGCTGAATCACCGAAGATCCATGGTTCCCGCTTATACTTCACCACGAATGAAGTTACCTTTTATACCCAAATTCCACTTAAACTAAGCTATAACTTACTAGCCTTGCCATCCAAGATGACAACCTGCAGCGTATCCTCAAAAACTGGAGCTACCTGTCCGACTAACCATCAACCAACGAACGAACACTTTTGATAACCTAAAACTCGATAACTGAACCCAACTGAATCAACCATCTAAACTCACCATCTGAACCCGACTAAAGCTCACACACCAAAGTTAGGAAAGGCATATCTTAATACCTTGTGTTGACGGAGAACTTCCAAAATGTAGAATAAAGCCAACCCCGCTGAACCGTGCCAAGTCTGAATTATCTGGAAGCGAATGAACCAGGGCAACCTGCCCAAATGACCCAAACCAAAACCAAGACCCTGCAAGGAGTGTGGAAAGCCTACCACAAAGTCCGTAACCATCACTAAGCTCCAAACTATAAGTAGTACTGCTGCTACTCCTAATACACAAACGCCATTCGAATTTGAGATTGCCTTACTAATTTCACCTCTGGAGAAAGTCCACCATGCTACAGATATCAATTCAAAACAACATCGAAGGCAAAAAGAAGAGGTTCCTGGGGTTCAAAGTCGCCATCTAGATATAGAATTTCTGCATATACCCTCAACTCACCCCTTTGGTTCGAATCAACCACTTTACCATATCAGCACACAAACCAACCATCTTGAAGCACACCACATACCGAACTTCTAGTCCATACTGGCTGAGTCTAACCAATGCTGGAACCTCATATAAAAGACAACCTCTGAAGACCAAACTAAATAAGCATTTCAAACTCTCAGCAATGAAGGCGATGATTAATCTCAAAGTACCATTAGAACTTAAAATAGCCTCGCTAGCCTCAACCTGCACAACCTGATCATATATAGCATACACTACTGATAAATCTCAAACTCACACCACTGAGTCTGTCTAACTATAGTAGAAGGAACCTCGTACTATCTAGAATACTGCCAAAATCTGGAATGTCTAGCCTAACCCCAAGGACTAGGTGTCCAAAGACAACTCTCACTCCACAACGGAAATGGGGAAACTAAGTCGTTCAAACTCCATGCCTCAAAACCCAAGAAGCTGCAACTGAAAAAAAACAACCACGAACCATCCGGAGGAGTTTGCTAGCCCATGCTTTTTGAAACCCAATCCTGATTTACTAACCACCGCCTCTGTCGAACCCATATGCTACCAATGAACCCTTAGGAACTCAAGCCAACTAGGCTTGAATATGTAAGTTGCCAAAACCGCAGCTGCTACTGAAATCTCAAACAATCGAAGGAAAACCACGACAATCTATAGTCAGTCGAATCAAGTCAACAACCCATAACCCAAAGCAATCTCTCAGTCGCCACCTCAGTCAGCTACTAGAACACACAAGCACGAACAAGGAGCCATCTCCCTCCTTTTTCAACTAAACAAAACCCTTCCTTGGCATATACCAAACCTTATAAATCCTTTCTCAAATAAGAATCTGAGGCAATTCCCTTAGATCCCATACTTACATTGACAAAACTTAACAAGGTAGGAGAAAAAATGGGCCGGATGCCCGACTCACCCAACATGCTATGAATACAACTCAACCATGAGGCTATGGTCAACACTTAGCCAGAACTGCTATAGCCAAACACTCAATTGCGGTGCCACAACCAAACTCAACCCTATCAACCGAAGTTGGGGAGAGCAAGAAAGCAACCCAACCAAACTTAGAACAGGAGGAAAACACGAAAGTAACCCATACCAACTAACTTACCAAACAAAACAACTAAGGAAGGTCAATTCAAATCACCCGAGATAAGAAAAACTAACCAATGCTCACCAGCATAACCAACACCACTAAACTTAAAACAGGGCCTCAAACTCCGGCACTACCACTGGTATCACATCGAACTAACACACGGATCTCTAGCCATGCTAGATAATGACCTAGGCAACAACCATCTACGACCGCTAGAAAGGAAGACCCAAGCAAGCCTAGAACTACAATAAACAGACAACGAGCTCTACAAAACCTACCCACAAGCTACAACCTCGGGAAAACACCTCTCAAGGACATCTCACCCTATCCACTACTAAGGAATAAACTACTAAGAAAACAATGCATAAACACTACAACTCAGGTAGCCAAACAAATAAACAAGTAGAAGGTAAGCATATAAGCAAATAAATAGTAGAAGGGAAGGAATGGGAAGGAACCGCAATGCGAGCATTACTATCATAAGCTGATGGTAACAAGAGCCTTACCTGGAGCAATGATATCAGGAACTTCTACCTCAGACCCACTAAGAGGGACATCGAACTGATGGGATCTAACTCTAAACTGAGTAGCCAAAGCTGAAGGCTCAACCATCCCACGCCCGGGATAAGCTCTATAAAGGTGACAAACCTCTCCACAATCATAACAACCAGGCTGACCGGCATATATAACCGTGGGGAAATTCCTAGCAAAGTGCCCACGCTCATCACACCAAAAGCAAACCCTACTGAATAAAGTCGGATAGAAAGATCTAGCTGAACCTGACCGGCCACAACAACCTACACAAACTGAAAGCAAACCTCGAAGAATATGATCCGTACCATGTCTACTAAGCTCAACTTGTCCTGTAACACCACCCTCTGAAACCTATGGAGCAACTGAAACTGGTCGAGTAGATAAGAAACAGTGGAACCTATCTCTGGTGAAGAATCCCCTACCTCGAGTCTGAGAACCTCGAATACTATCCTGGCGACAACATTTCTTAGCGCTACCTCCATAAGACTCACGGTATAAACCCTCAATAGCCCAAGCATGATCCACTACCTGAAGGAAGGTCATCCCAACTGTAACCAAATGCTCGGTCGCCAAACAGAGTGGTGAAATAAAACCTCCAACAAAACTCTGAACCCTATCAAACTCTGAACCCTATCAAACTCTGATGGCACAGTCCTAGCAGTACGCCTAACCATCTCATGAAATCTTGCCTCATAGTCCCATACCGACATACAACCCTGCTGAAGAACTAGAAGCTCAACCCTAACTGAAGCACCACTCATAGAACCGAGTACTGAAACACCCACCAGAGGACTCAGAGTTGGTGTCCTGAAGAACTGGGGTCGCTATAATTCCAATTGGAGGCTTGGCTGGCCCCACACCCCCTATCTGATGCGGTAAACTCTCACTATGAAGCCTTGGCGCTGACAGAAGCACTAAAGCAGCAGGCACAGAAGCCTCGACACCAACCGCTGTTGAACTCATCTTATGCATCTGAGAAGGAATGGAATGACCAAAGTTTAGAAGTCAATAGAGCCAGGAACGCATGATAAGGAGCCAAGAATATTGAACTCTTCCTAATAATGCCCTGTAGCCTCCTACAGATAGGATACATACGTCATCGTACCAATCCACGACACTCTACTTAGACACTTGATTCTGTACCATGACACTGGTGAGCCTAGAGCTCTGATACCAAGTTGTCACGACCCAATTTCTCAGGTCATGATGGCACCTACAACCCCCCAGTAGGCAAACCAATTTTGGTAGCCTGTAATAGGTAGTAATGGGCTACTACCTAACCAATACGCACAACAAGTAGAAATAAGCGGAAGCTGAATATAAAGAAAGGCAATGCAGAAGCAATAACCTGAATATATACATAATGAAACTACACCAACCCCAAGAGTTGGTATCGATAGTACAAAAACTTCTAATAGAATACAAGTGCTAGAAGTAGCCAATTGATAAGTACAACTGTCTCCGAATATACAAAGAGTGACAACATAAAAGATGAGATATGGTCAAGCCCCGACTGCCAGGTGCTCACCCTAGTCTCGAATGTCCAAAAGCTACACGAGTCTCCCATGCGATCAATGGCAAAAGCCCAACTAATATCTGCACCAGAAATATGTCAAAGTGTAGTCCTTCAACAACGCGATACATATCCTCTTCCTAGAGTTCAGCTCTCGCTGACTTGTAATATACTGAAGACAATGGTGATCAGTGAATATCTCACAATGAACTCCATATAAGTAGTGCCTCCAGATCTTGAGCGCGAAGACTACTGCCGCCAACTCTAAGTCATGAGTGGTGTAGTTGCACTCATGAACCTTCAGCTGCCTCGATGCATATGCTATCACTCGACCCTGCTGCATCAACACACAACAAAGACCAACCCTAGAAGTATCACAATATATGGCGAAACTCTGACCCTCGACCGGCAAGGTCAAAACTAGAGCTGAAGTCAATAAAGCCTTAAGCCTCTGGAAGCTATCCTCACACTGATCCGACCACTGAAATGGAACATCCTTCCTAGTTAGCATAGTCAAGGGTGCCTCTATAGAAGAAAATCCCTCAACAAACCGCCTGTAGTACCCGGCTAACCCAATGAAGCTGTGAACCTTGGTAGGAGTAGTAGGTCTAGGACAATCACGAACCGCTGAAATCTTACCCGAATCAACTCTAATCCCATCCTTAGACACCACGTGCCCTAGGAATGCAACTGACTCAAGCCAAAACTCACACTTTCAGAACTTGGCATAAAGCCGATAATCTCTCAAAGTCTAAAGTACAATCCTCAAGTGCTGCTCATGCTCATCTCTACTCCTCGAGTATATCAGAATGTAATCAATGAAAACTATCATGAAAATATCCAAGTACGGGCTAAGCACCCTGTGCATCAAGTCCATGAAAGCTGCAGGGGAATTAGTCAACCCAAAATACATCACCAAGAACTCATAATTGCCATAATGTGTCCTGAATGTTGTCTTAGGGATGTCCTCCACCCTAATCCTCAACTGATGGTAGTCGTAACTAAAATCAATCTTTGAAAACACGGCTGAACCCTGAAGCTGATCAAACTAGTCATCAATCCTCAGCATCGGATACCTATTCTTCACTGTCACCTTATTCAGCTGCTGATAATCAATGCACATCCACATCGACCCATTCTTCTTCTTCACGAAGAGAAAAGAAGAACCCCAAGGCGACACACTCGGTCTAATGAACACCTTAGATAACAAATCCTGGAGTTTCTCCTTAAGCTCTCAACTCAGCAGGAGACATACTGTAAGGAGGAGTAGAAATGGGCCTGGTGCCCGGCTCTAACTCAATGGAAAAATCAAAATCTCTCTCAGGTGGAAGGCCTGGAAGGTTGGTAGGAAACACAATTAGGAAGTCTCTAACCACATGAACAAACTCAGGAGATGAAGGGTCAACACTAGCATCTCGGACATATGCTAGATAAGCTAAACATTAACGGGAAATCAACTTCCTATCTCGAAGACAATAGATGATCCCAGATTATGCGCGGCTGACAGAACCCTGCCATATAACCGGGGATAAACTTGGCAAGACTATGGTAATGGTCTTGGCATAACATTCCAAAACTGCACGGTGAGAGAATAACCAGTCCATGCCCAGTATCACATCAAAATCTAACATATCAAGTATCATCAAGTCACCCCAAGTATCCAAATCACCAACAAATATCATGCAACATCTCACAATCTGATCCACTACCAAAGAATCTCCTACTGGGGTCAAAATATAAACATGAATAGATAATGGCTCACTAGCCAACCCCAAACAAGGCAGAAAGTAGCCAGATACATATGAATAAGTGGATCCAGGATCAAATAAAGCCATAGCAGACTGATGGCATACAAAAATCATACCTGTAATCACAGCATCTGAGGCCTCTGCCTCCGGTATCCCAGGGGCCACATAAAACTGACGATGACCTCCACCTGCCCGACCACCATCCCTACCACCTGCATTGCCACGTGGAGTACCACCTCTATCCTAACCACCACCCCCTCGAGCCAGTGGCTAAACTGAATGAATAGGCTGAGCCGGCAGAGCGACTGGCTGAATTATACCCTGCTAGAGGTAATCTCTAGCAAAATGACCAACCACACCACAAGTAAAACAAGCCCCTGATGACCTACTTGATCGGGATGAACCAGTAGAACTTGTATGGCCACCATGGCCTGATGCCCCAGAAGTTGTACCCCTCGAAGACTGACCACTGTAGCCCTGATGGCTACTCTGACCTTGCTCAAACTGAGTACTACCGAAGGTCTGAAGTGTAGCCTGAACCGGTCGGCTGGACTGACCCTGGTGCTGCTGAGGATGATAACCCTGGCCCCACTGGCCTTAACCATTATCACCATGTCTAGAACCATCGTAGCCACCCTGATGTTGAGGCCTCTTATCCCTGGCCCTGGTGTCATGATCATACGAATTCTCTACAATATGGGCATAGTCCGTAATAGCTTGGAAAGACCGACCACTAGCAATAAATATCTCTACAGGCTCTCTAAACTCTCTCTGTAGTCCCCAAACAAATCTACGGATCCTGTCAGACTTGGTAGGCATAATCATGGCCCCAAATGGAGCAAGCTGATGGAAATGAGTCTCATACTCTGAGACGGTCATAGAATCCTGAGAAATCCTGGTGAACTCCTTTTTCCGCCTCTCTCTATCGTTATGAGGTAAGAATTTGGCCATAAAGGCCTCATAGAACTCGGATCAAGTCAAGGGAAGTGATGTAGAAGGTCTGCAAGCAACCTGTGCCCTCCACCATAACTTTGCTGGGGCCTCCAGCTGATAAGTAGTATAACCAACCCCGTGAGTCTCCAACAACCCCAAATAATGCAACATCTCCTCACAGGTAGTAATGAAATCATAAGGGTCTTGTCATGATGTACCAGCGAATCTCGGCAGTGCGAACCTCAAAATTCTACCCAAGGCCTTCTGCTCCCCATCTGTCATAGCTGGGCGAGGAGATAGATGTTGTGGAACTGAGGGGATCAAAATAACCTCGGCACTGGGAGCCACAGTAGCAGGCTGCACTCCTGAACTCTGGATACCCAGGGCTACCCCCTGAGCGGATATTTGTGCAACCTCAGAAGATCTCTCCCCTATTATACCCAAAAGCTGAACAAGTAAACCCTGAATATCCAAAGATTGAGCTGGGGCTGAAGCTGGCACAGAAACCGGTGCTGGAACTGGTGGCACCTAGGCTGCCACCGGGTCCATATGCTGCGGCTCAGGATTAAGCTCTGGCTCATAATCAAACTCGAGCTCTATCTCGACTCTAGCAGCTCTAGCAGGTGCTGCTGTCCTAGGACGACCTCGACCCCTACTCTTGTGACCACCCCGGCCCCTAACTGGAGTCGGAGGTGCAGGGGCAGGAGGCTCTCCTCTGCCAGAAGCCGAAGACCTCATGCAAACTATCTGCAGAAGAGTGAACCAGAACAAGTGAGACTTCCATAATGTTTCAAGGATACCACGCACGAGAGAAAAACAAGAAAAGTCCATTTTTCCTAAGATGTCACCATAGCCTCCTGAAGATTGAGTACGGATGTCTTCGCCCCAATCCGTAAGACTATATTAGACATTGAATCCTATATCGATGACACTGGTGAACCTATCTATCATGACCTGATTTCTCAATCATGATGGCACCTATAACCCCTAGTAGGTGAACCAATCCCGTAGCTCGAAATGGTTAGTAAGGGGCTACATTATAACAATTTAAGCAGAAGAACAATTTAATAAGAGAAAGCAAGGGAACAAGATAAAAAAAATGGATTACAAGGATATACATACATATGCGGAAGCTAAACCAAACCCAAAACCTGGTATCATAGCATAGAGTCAGAACTACAAATAAGGAGTATGAAGAATAAAAAATAATATATATACATAAATGTCTCCTAGTAGAAATAGAGTACATAAGCAAAAGATAAACTAAAAGCCAAGCTCCAGTCGCCAAGAGGTAACCCTCAGTCTGGAATATCGCAAAAGCAGCTCCTTTCATGAGTCTCCAATGCGCTCACAGCGATGGCCCACACTAGGATCTACACCAGAAGATGCAGAGTGTAGTATGAGCACCAAATGTGAAGCAAAAGATACCCAGTAGGTATCATAGGCCGACTGGGCACATATAAGATAAAAGCATAGTAACAGACAAAATAGAAACAAGTAGTCACATAATTCTAGGAAAAAGTCACACAGGAACTAGCCCAGAAGGAAGACAACAAAAACAACCTACAAGGCTAGCAAGTAAAATATACGCACAACAGACACAAGTGAAAGTAGGAAATGACACACCTAGGATCCTTGCAATAACAGTATATACATAATAAGTTCTGGGAAGTGGACGATATACTGATAACCTCAAGTACAAGGGAAGGAAGAGGAGAGTAAAGATAGAGATTCTCAGAAACTGGAATCAATAACCAAACTAACCATGCCAATCTCAAATCTAGAAAATAACAACCTAGCAGTATACCATCTCATATTTATAACCGTAGCAGGGGATAACACCGCGATAAAGTAACAGGAGTCTACCTACAGTCCCCCAGCCACCCATACAACCAAGGAATGCAAACAAGTGAAAACAAACCCTCCGGCCGCCCATACAATTGGAGCGTCCACACAACAAATATCAAACAAGGGTGGAGTCTCAAACAATGAATGATATGATGCATGAAGATCTCAGGGTGAAATGGTAACTCTGTATGTACCCCTTCCAATCACTCTACAACACAAATAGCCAGCATAATATCACGATAACGATGCCCGAGACTGATGATCACCCCCGAATAACCCAACCTCTATGGTCCAGAGTCAAAACCAGGCCTCACAGGACCATAAGGGTGATAACATCAACTACGAAGAATACTACACACAACAGAGGAAAGAAATGAGGTGAATCACGGAAAAGCGGTCAAGGTCTGTGGTACCAACCTAATAACCCAACCCAAGGATGCCAGCTAGTACAATTTTATCCGGTATATGCTAAGTCTATGGAGTTTAGACCGTAACCTACCTGTCGTCAGAAGACAAGCTACTGGGATAATGAAATCCAAGCCCGAATCACTCCGAGAAACCCCGAATGATGATAAAACTATCAGAAACATAAATAAAACATTACAATGAGTGTAACGATACCCATATTGCTATAATAATAGCCAGTTCGAAATTCAGGTCAAAACCAGGCCCACATGGCCCATAACCCGAAACCAATTATGGAAAGAAGCACGACGACCACAACGGTGCCAAGAAGACATGCTTTAAAATTGAGCACAATTGGCCAAGTGGAGGGTGTCAAAACAGCTTGCTCAAGAGAAGGCTTAAAGTTGGAATTCTAAGAACAAAATCATAAATTAGGCAAGGATTACTTACCATAAAGAGAGAAATTAAGCCAAGACAGTGATTTCCTCGAACCTACGAACATGCAAGAGCAAGAAGGCAGCCTCTACAACAATTCCCAAGCTTTTAGAAATGAGCAACAATGGAGGATTTAGAAAAGAACAAGAGGAAGCAAGTTGGGGAAGAAGACCTACCAAGAATTGAATGATCATGAATTATCGAGGAACAATTGATTTACCCAAGGCTAGGACTGATATGGAGCAATTTGGTAGAGAGTATATATATTTTAGAGTTGGAAAAGTTGAGGGAAATGGCTAGAAAATCGAACTAACATGAAATATATAGCTGATGGCCGCTGGTCAGCGCTATCGTGCTGAACCAGCACCATCGCGCTAAAGGAGGGCAGGCGCCAAGGCGCGATCATGCGCAGACGGTGCCATCGGCGCTGGCAAGTAGGCGCTGGCCTAGGCTCCATCGGTGCTGGCCTGGCACCATCGCGCATAAGGGCCAGCCAAAGGCTCGCGCGATCGCGCATCATGGGCACCGTTGGCGCTGAAGGCCTGCAACTGCACTAAGAATTTCCACTGGGCATTCCAGGAACAATCGGAAACCGATATCCAAGAACCAAAAATGCTAATAGAGTGGAAATGGCATTCCAGACTCAACGAAATCAATGAAACTTCCATACGAGGTCGTTTTGGAGAAATGTTAACCCAAGTCAACACTAACTAATAAGAACCCAAAGGCTCAAAATGATCCTGGTTCACCCAGAAACCAAACCAACCACCTACCTAACCCAAACTCAACATTACGGAGCTGATGGAATCATTGGATTTTGAATCTGACGCTCCGATCATTGAAATATACCTAAAGTTACACTTTTAACTCCAAATGGACTAAAAATAGAGAAAGCAATACAAAACCCACATTGGAAGTTCTCAGGCCTTAACTAAAGGTCCAAATAGACCAAACACAATGCTCCAGAGCTAATGGAACTGTCAGAATTCAATTACGAGTACGTTAGCTAAGAATGTTGACTAAAATCAACGATATTCTAAGTTAAGGCTCTACAATAGGCAAACAACCAAGACAACCAAACGAATGACCAGGACACCGATCTACCGGTCCCAGCAAGCCATAAATAACTTGGGATCGCTACAGGAAAGCTCTAACAGCATAATAAATGCGTAAACGCGAAGATGGCCGGAAGGGTCATCACATCTTGAAACAAAATCTACATAAATTTATCCCTTAAAATTTGCTCTATTTATTATTTATTATTGTTATTTCTGAAAAGATTTACTCACTATTTTAAAATAATAAAAAGAAAATTCGAAATGTTGCCTGGACTAAAGGGTGAAGGAAATCACTTTCAAAATTTCAAACTAAATAAAATAACCAAACAAAGCTGTGATCCAAAGAATAAACGTTAATCAAAGTCACACAAAATGCATATCCAAATAGTACAAGGTTAATTAAAAAATTCAAGTAATAAGAAAAGCATATAGAAAATAAAGGACTAGGTACGCGAAGTTCCTTTGGAGGAACTAAACTCCTATTAAATGACAGCGAGCACCACGATAGTTCCTAATCGTTGTTCGACCCAAAATATATTGGGTCGAGGTTGAGTTTCAAATCAGAACTCCAGCTCCCCGGGGGGTACATAAAACAAAGAGAGAAAAAGATTAGGATCTAATTAAGTAAAAAAGAGGATAAAACCATATTAATAAGAGACACATTAGCAAAGGTATGTCTCAAGTAAACAAAGTCAAGAAATAACGCACCAAACCTGCTCTCAGATTTGCTTAATTCATGACCAAAAAAATAAAATAAAAATTCATATCCTTTACTCACACAATCAAGCAAAGTGAACTAAACTATCTCTTTTCACAAAGTTTAAAATGCACATGAGAGTAATTCCCTGAAGCAAGATGGAGACATTTACTAGTTGAATAATTTTCTAACTAATCCCGAGTTCATGTACAGATACATTAAATTAGGATTAAGTAACGTGATCCTTTTGTGACAAGAGTTAGTTGCCTCTTTATACTTTAAAGGAGATGAACACATATGAAAATCGAAGCTTAGGCAAAGAATAAAAGGCATCCAAGTACCTATTTAACCAGCATGGCAACAAAACAGAACTCAAGCAACTAACAAAGGCATTGAATATGTATCCTCAACGGTTTAGGAATCATAAATAAAATAATCTAGGCTGTGTTGTAAAATATATTTACTTAGATGTCCACTACACAAATGTAACTCTCACTAGTGATCCCCATAACTTCCCTCCATTATGAAGAAGATAACCTCCACCATTAATCTTCATTATTCTTTTAACCTTACACCTCCATAACCTCCTCTATTATATCTTGGTTATTTTCATAATATTGACAACCTTTAGTATGCCTCTATGAACACTATAAATAGAGGCATATGATCTCATATTGTGTACACTTGATACTTGGAAGAATAAGAAAAACCCTTATCTCTTGATCTCTCATATCTTCTCATTTCTTGTCTACTTTCTTGTTACTCTTTTAATTTAGTTTTACAACAGGTTATCAGCACGACACTCTAATCGATTGGGATTGAGTTTGGTTCTTCTTCATCTTACGAAAAAAAAAGCTACAACAACCAAGTAACTATGTGCAAAGTTAGGTATTTAGTGCTGGTCACTTGCTATTTGAAAGGCTTGGTGAGTTCTATTAAACTTTGGTCTATTATGCCATTGTTTGAATGTAAAATGGTGGATTCAAGTTCCAGCAAACTCACAAGGGTAAGACATCAGGTTTAAGTCCTGATGCACCATGATGATAAAGATGTTGGGTTCAAGTCCCATTGATTTATGGCTTAACACTCTTTTATATGGGTAAGACATTGGGATTAAGTTCTAATGCACTATAGTGATGGTATAATGATGAGTAAAGGCAAAATAATATACTTTGATAAAAAGTCATGGAACCAGCCCAATTGATTTGCTCCATTCTCTTTTGTGAATGTGGTAGCAATGCATAATATGTCTGAAAGAAGACAAGTGATTGAATGTATGAATATGGGTGTGAAGGGACAAAATAAAAATAGTCATCATTGTGGTAATTGGGTTCAAATCCCACCAATATGGCCAAACATATGGAAAAGATGTTCGATTAAAGTAGCAATGCAATCTTGATAAAATTGTGAAGCCTGTCACATTGAATGTGCTCCATTCCATGAAGTGAATGTGGTAGAAATATATGATAAGTCTAAAAGATGACTGAATCACTATTATGATTGTACAAATGATTGTGGACGTGAAAAAGGATAAAATATCACCATCTTGATAATAATAAAGGAAGAACGCTATGGGTTCTCCAAATGGTCCTTCAGAAGTGAAGGTAATTTTTACCATCAATTTGGTATGAAAAGTATATATTGGGCACACGATTTTCGTGCGATCTAATTTGGTAAAATTTATATAAATCCTCCATCAAAAGGAAAAATAAAGTGGTGGTACACTTGACTTTTCAAAGTGATGTTGAGGTGAGTCATGTTAATACACATGACACTTAGCTTCTAATTAAAATTTTTTGAAGCACATACATATGATGATAGTCCATTCCTTGAAGAGAATGTGACTTGTGATAAGCATTGAAAATGCCAACCCATTCTTGAAAGTGAATTTATCGAATGTGGTAAAAATTATTGTGTGTAAAGACTTGCTTATATATGGTTGGACAAATATCAAAACTCACCTTTACGAAAGATTTGAGAGAAATGAAAAGAAAAAATATTTTGATATTAACGGTCATTGGTCAAGTACTTTAGTACGTCACATATATTATGGTATATCTTATATATCATGAATTACCAATGCGTAAAAGCAAGAAATAAGTCTTACATAAATATTGTGGTATGTTTTATTCTGAACTACCGAAGGACAAAAGAAAGAAATAATTCTTTCATTTAAAGGTTGTGATCATGACCAAATATGAATGTTATTGTGTGGCTATACAAATTTGTCATTAGTTGAACACATATAATTTTCTCCTTAAAGGAGATGTTCACCACAAGTGTGGTATTTTTGAATATGAGGTAGAACACAAGTATTTGATAGCTTCGAAAAATCTAATGTGTTACTACTTGGAGGAATAAAAGTGTTCATATATGAAATTGTGGTTGTAAAAAGTCTCAAAAGAAACTTATTGAGTTTCAAAGGCATTAACCAAAAATGAAAAAATATTGAGACTATAAATTATGGAAATATTTCATATATTCATATAACTACAATTGAAGCGGGTTTAAATATTTATGTGTCACGACCCAGACAACCATGAGTGGCATCCACCCAACCCCCGAATGAGTGAACCAATAGAGTCCCATTCTTAGCATAGCCTAACAACTTAAAACTAGTGTGCAAAAATGTAAACTAGCAATCAATCATGCTAAAATCAACTCTATAGAAATAAATGTAACCTGCGGAAAATCCCACCCTAGAATCTGAAAGTCATCGTACCAATCATCTACCAAATACTAGAGTACGAGGATGCAACCCCAAAAATAAAAAAATAGTCTAAGCCTGAAAAATTGGGCTACAACTCAAATAGATGGAAATCAAGGCAGCTTGGTTGAATAGCTCACCCTTGATATCTTGAAGTGTCAAGCCTACAAGTGAGGTTGTGCGTCAACCGCCAAAAGATTTCCTGTACTCACAAAAAGATCATCAAGTGCAGTATCAGTACACAACTACTGTGTATTGGTAGGATCATCAGCCAGTTCCAAATAAATAGTGTATGAGCAGTACATAAATCAAGTAAGAATACAAAAACACATAGGCAAGTCAATAGGTATTCCTAGACTACAAGTCCCTACCTTACTTGTACCACATGTAGACCAATTCACAGTTATGATCAACAATCCACAACAATAACAATTATACCTCGTTACATATCTCGGACCCACTCTGGATCCCCTCTAGAAAACACCTAAGTGTCAAACAAACAACTTGGTCTACACCAAGACCAACTCACAAAGAAATGTAACAACGCGGCCTCTCAAGGACCAAAATACACAACCACACTTCATAAACACAACCCGGTCCACTCAGGGAGCCATTAATAAAGATGCAATAATACAATAAGATAAACCCATACCAGGCGTGGTACCCGAGTCAACCATTAGTATATCTCGTACTAGGTGTGGTACCCGAGCTAACCATTAGTATATCCCATACCAAGCATGGTACTCGAGCTAACTGTTAGTATATCCTATACCAGGAGTGGTACCCGAGCCAACCAAATGTCACACAAATCCACAGTCACAAACAATGAACAATCACACTTGTAAACCAATAAGCAACACACCTGGTTCATTTCAGAAGACTGAAAACATGATTTTGGACATTCTTAACCATTTACTAAGCAATGCATACCACACAATTACTTAGGCATGAGTACACAAACACACAATGCATACAGGAATCAATAACCATCACCTACCTCGAATAAGCAAACTCTACAATGCCAGAGCTTTTCCCCTTTCAGGATCCCTTGCTTATTCTTGGTCTAGAAACAATACATAGTAACCAAAATCAATTCTTATGGACTACAATTTACTCAGATTATGAAAAATACCAAACCCCAGGCCAACCATGATCATTCCATCCACTCCCGGGCTTTCCCACCATTAATTCACCTAAATACATCATTTTTACGGATTTCCTTAGAGAATTATGGTAAATGATCATTACCCATTATCAAGAATCAAAACCTAATAACTCTAGCACCCTAGAATCCCCTTTTTCCCTTGATTCTACCATTGCTAGGTCATCCCAAACCTTTCCCCAAGTCCACCCCTAACAATTCTATAGAATAGGAAAGATATCACAGTGTTTGGAGAGTAGAATCCTTACCTTTAGGACAAAAAATGATGGAAAACCGGTAGAAATTGCCCGAAATTGCCCCCTTCTTTTCCCAAAATGAGTTGCAAAAAAACTGAACTGTTTTGGGGAAGTTTATGCATTAAATCCCGTCATGCTCCGCTATAGAGGTCTGCTCCGCTATAGCGGTACCTCTGTAGTGGAGTCGTCTGCTATGGCGGAGGCTGACCATCGTTGACTTCCGCTGTAGCGATAATTTCTCTGCTTCAGCGAAGGTCGCTATGACAGAGTGTCAACCGCCATAGCGGTTAACACGGGACAGAAATTCATAAAATCTCCAAAAATAGTGTATTTTACAACACACTTATTTCCCCGATGTCCCGGAAGAACTCCTTCACGTCAACCTCAATTTCGGGAGTTCTACATACCCGAATTTGATTCTGAAGAGTCCCTCGGACTCCTTTATGTCTTAGCTAAAAGGAAAACTAGCTCAAATCAATACATCTAACCCAATCCTTGCCCAGATTTCCCTAGACCATACCTCACTCCAAAACTGGCCGAGACTTGCCTAGCCCAGAATTTCAAACTCTCAAACCCAGAGTTTTCTAACTCTTTAAATTGGCATGAATGGTTTACCCATAAGGATGGACTCGGTCGTTACAACATATACCAATATACCCATCATTCATCCCCGAATGATCAAACCCAAAAATATGGACAGATAAAGAAAGAAAGAGTAGTACCTATATCCTCAAATAAGCGAGGGTACTTATCCCGCATGTCCTGTTTGGTTTCCCAAGTGGCCTCCTCAACCGGATATGCTTCCATTGAACCTTCACCATACTGATCACTTTTGTCCTCAATTTTCGGACATGACGATCAAGAATCAAAATCGGCTACTCTTCATAGCGAAGATCCTTATCAAGTAACCCCTCATCCCACTTGATGATGTAGTCCCCATCCCCATGTATCGATTTAGCATGGATACGTGAAACACCGGATGGACACTCGACAAACTGGGTAGCAGCGCCAATCTGTAAGCGATGGGCCCTACAATCTCAAGAACTTTAAACGGTCCGATGAACCGGGGGCTGAGTTTACCCCTCTTTCCAAAATGCATAACTCCCTTAGTTGGTGACACTTTCAACAATACCTGTCCACCAACCTGAAATTCCATGTCCGGGATTTACGATCCACATATTTCTTCTACCTTCTTTGGGCAGCTAGTAATTTTGCCTTAACACCTCTTACCTTTTCTTGCGCTTCCCTTACCAAGTCTACGCCCAAAGGTTTTACATAGCCTTCCTCAAATCACCCAATCGGTGACCTACAACTTCTCCCATACAGAGCCTCGAACGGTGCCATATCGATATTGGAGTGGTAGCTATTGTTGTATGAGAACTCACACAACGGTAGAAACTTGTCCCAATGACCCCCGAAGTCAATCACACATGCTCTCAGCATGTCCTCCAATACCTGAATTGTCCTCTTCGACTGACCATCAGTCTGAAGATGGAAGGCTGTACTAAAGGTGAGTTGTGTGCCTAACTCTTCATGCAACTTGCCCCAAAACTTGGAAGTAAACTGCGTACCCCTGTCTGAAATGATGGATAGTGGAACTCCATGCAATCTCACAATCTCCTTCACATAGACCTTAGCTAATTGATGCGAATTGTAATCCACCCTGACCGGGATGAAGTGAGTTGACTTGGTCAGCCTGTCAACACTGACCCAAATAGAGTCATACTTCACAAAAGTCTTGGGGAGACCCACTACAAAATCCATGGCTATTCTCTCCCACTTCCACTCTGGAATGGGCATCCCCTGAAGTAGTCCTACAGGTCTTTGGTGCTCATACTTTACCTTCTCACAATTCTGACACTTGGACAAAAAATTAGCTATGTCCCTTTTCATACCAGACCACCAATAAAGTTGCCTCAAATTCCTGTACATCTTGGTTACACCCGGATGAATCGAATACCACGAACCATGAGTCTCTTCCAACACTTTTTGAATAATGTCATCAACTCGAGGAACACATATCCTTGCTCTAAAGTTTAACACACTGCTAGAGTCTAACGTGTCATCCCCAGACTCTCCAGATATTGCCTTGCTCTGAATCCTGCCCAACTGCGAATCCTGAAACTGTTTGGCCTTTATCTCCTCTATGAATGTGGATTTGACCTCAATACTGGCTAAGACTGCACCTTGTTCTAAAATTCCCAAGTGCATGAACTTGGACTCTAATGACTGGATTGCCCTTGCTAGTGGTTATTTGGACACCCCCAAACAAGCCAAACCGCCCATGCTAACTGTCTTCTGGCTCAATGCGTCTGCCACCACATTAGCTTTACCCGGATGGTACTGAATAGTCACATCATAATCCTTCAACAACTCCATCCACCTTCTCTGCCTCAGATTGAAGTCCTTCTGAGTAAAAACATGCCGCATACTGCGATGTTTAGTGAACACCTCTTACTTGAAACCATAGAGATAGTGTCTCCAAATTTTAAGTGCAAAGACCACCGCTGCTAACTCTAAATCGTGAGTTGGATAATTTCTCTCATGCACCTTCAACTGCCTAGAAGAATAGGCTATCACATTCCTATCCTGCATCAACACAACACCCAAACCATAATGTGAAGCATCACAGTAAATAATAAAGTCTTTACCTTCAACCGACAATGATAAAATAGGAGACGTGGTCAGAAGTGTCTTGAGCTTTTGGAAGCTCTCCTCGCACTTATCGGACCACAAAAATGGTACATCTTTCTGTGTCAGCCTTATCAAGTGAGTAGCAATGGATGCAAAAATCCTTGACAAACCTCCAGTAATAACCTGCGAGCCCAACAAAACTCCTCATATCGGTCACAGAGCTAAGCCGTGCCCAACTCTTGACTGCCTCTATCTTCTGGGGATCTACCATCACCCTCTGTTCTGACATTACATGCCCCAAGAACGCAACTGAAGTCAACCAGAATTTGCACTTAGAAAACTTCACATAGAGCTTTTGATGTCTCAAAATGTCCAACACTATACAGAGATGTTCAGCATGCTCCTCCCTACTCTTGGAGTAGATCAAAATGTCATCAATGAAAATGATGATGAACGAATCCAAGTAAGATTTAAACACCTCATTCATCAGACTCATGAATGTCACCGATGCATTAGTCAACCCAAATGACATCACTAAGAACTCGTAATGTCTGTACCAAGTCCGAAAAGCAGTCTTAGGAATATCCTCGGGCCTAATTTTCAACTGATGATACTCTGACCTCAAGTAAATTTTCGAAAACACCGATGCACCCTGTAGCTGGTCAAACAAATCATTGATACGGGGTAGAGGGTACTTATTCCGAATGGTAATCTTGCTCAACTTCCTGTAATATATGCACATCCGCATACCACCATCTTTCTTATTTACGAACAATATAAGAGCACCCCAAGGGGAAGAACTAGAATGGATAAATCCTTTATCTTGGAGTTCCTAAAGTTGAGTCTTAAGTTCCCTTAACTCTGCTGGAGCCATACGATACAGAGGAATGGAAATGGGATGAGTGCCCGGCTCCAATTCAATATCCTTGTCCGGAGGCATGCCAGGCAAATTCGCTGGGAATACCTCTCAAAACTCTGAAAAAACTGGAACTGACTCAATAGAGGGGGACTCCACACTATCATCTCGGAGATAAGCCAAAAAGGCTGAAGACCCTCTCCCCACTAGCTTCCTAGCCCGAACGAACGATATAACTCTAACCGTCTTAGAGCTGTACACACCTTTCCACTCTAGCCTTTCCTTACTCGAATTCTCTAGAACCACAATCTTGGTGTTATAATTCAAACACAGCATGATACTGGGATAACCAGGTCATGCCCAAAATAATGTCAAAGTCAACCATATCCAGAATTATGCAACCCCATAAAAACAATCGAACAGTTATGATAAACATGAGTCACAATAACCGACTCTCCAACTGGGTAGAAACATGGATAGGGGAATCAAGGATATCACATATGAAGTCTAGACCCAACACAAAACTCACAGACACATAAGAATATGTAGAGCCTAGGTCGAATAATACTGAAGCCATTTTATCACAGACGAGAATTGTACCTGTGATTACCGCATCTGATACCTCAGCCTCAGTCCTCTCTGGAAATGCGTAATAGTGAGCCTGATCATCAATCCAGGCAACCTCCCTGGCCGATTGCGCCACACCCCTGCCTGTGCCGCTATTTCCTCTGTCTCCCCGGCCTCTCTGAAAGTTACCTCACCCACTCTGTGGATGACCTCTGTGGGACCGCAGCCTTGGGCTGCTTCTGAACCTGATTATCGGTCTGCCTGTGAGGGCACTACCTCTTAAAGTGACCCAGATCACCATAATGCAAACAACTGCGGTCAAGTGCAGGCCTACTAGCAGATGAATAAGAAGATCCCTGGCCCTTAGGAGTTGAAAACTGCTCATTAGCTCCTGGACGACCACCTGTAGTAGGTTCTAGAGCTGACTGAATAATACGGGATGAGTATACCTGCTGATACGGGAGAGGAATGGAAAGAAAGGGATCTCTTTGGTATTGGTTAGGCTAATATCTCATCGAAAGGTGGGAGGGGTGCCGAGATCCTGGGCAGCGGGATCTTCCCATCATGATCGACTAAAGGGAAAGTCGCAAAAGCAATATTGGTTCGAATCCAATTCATGATTGAAGTTCAAAATTCATTCCATCGAAGAAAAGAAGGAATGCACCTTCCTCTTTGGAGGCAGGGTCAGTCATTCTGCTTTGGTTCTGCTGTGAACCACAACTAACATGACTTCACCAAGGCCTCTATTATTTGTTCTTTTTTCACTCCTTTCCTAATATTTAGTTTGGGAAATCTAACTCACTACACATAATATATATGATATGCGTGATGCCGACACCTAAGATAGAGAGAGTTACGACAACTAGAATCAGAAGAAGAGGTTATGAAGTAACTCAACTGATAAGGAGAGGAAAGACCTCGGGCATTGAATCTCTGGCCTTAGCCTTCCTACCAGTCTTGATCGACAATCGTATCCTCCCTCCAGCAAATAAGGTGGAGTGGGCAAGGCAGAGAAGACAGGAAAACACAAGCTCAAACTTCAGCATTTCCATTACCTGCTCAAGTAAAGGAAGCATTTCCAGTGAATAAGAACTAGAATTGGAATTTGGTCGGGAGCCTTACCCCTGGAGTACGAACCACCATAATTTCCCTCATTCCGGGGCTTCTTAGCTAACACCTTAGCCTGCCCCGCCTGCCTGACTCCCTCAAGTTTCTTCACATAATCTTCCACTTCATTGAAGACTTTCCCTGAAGAAGTCATGTGCATAGACAATACCTGAAGTTCAATATTCAAACCCTTAATAAACAACCAAACCCGCTCCTCCTCGGAACCCAGCAATTGACATGCTACCCTGCTCCAAATTGAAGAATTCATCCTTTTTCTGGTCACTCAAGGTACAGGGTATGTACTTCTCTAAGAAAAGAGAGTGAAACTGCCCCAAATCAGTGGAGGTAAAATAGACGACCGACACTCCACATGAGATTTCCACCACTGCTTGGCATCACCCTGCTGCTGAAATGTGATGAACTCAACCCTATACTGTTGCACAATGCCCATCTTGTGTAACATCTCATAACAATCCAGTATGAACTCATAAGCATCTTCCCTGTCCGTACCCTGAAACGTAGGAGGTTTCAGATTGAGAAACTTGGTCAGCATCTCATGTTCATTTCCTATCATCACTGGGCCTAGCATTGGCCTGAAGAAGTCACCTGTGCCTAAAGCTGCATCCATCCTAGGAGCCGTAGGATCTTCTGGATGAGTGCCCAGAGCTTGGTTTGCAATGCCCATGGGTATGGCTCCAGCCCCAACCAAACCACTCAAGAAATTCTAAGCCTGCTGAAATACTTCAGGCATCATAGAGGGAAGGACTGCACCTCCATTCGGTGCCGCCTCTGCCTCTGCCCGCGCCTCTTCGTCCTCCACAACAACTTCCACATCTTCGATAACTTGTTCCTAAGGTGGGGGAGGGGTTGCCTCTTATGCTCCTGCAACATCTTGAGCCCCACCCCTGGCGGGTGTGGCTCTTCCTCATTCTCTGCCCCTTCCCCTGCCTCTACCACAAACAGTCGGGCCTGCTACTGGGACCGCCGATCTAGCTCCGTTGTTCCTTGTGTTAACCATCTGTGGATAGAAGAATGAAAGAGTCAGATACCAATTTGTATCACCAGATACCAATTGGAATCAAGTTATAGCACAATGGAAGTAAGAAGTGATAGTTTCCTAAAGTCCTATAGCCTCTCGAAGAAAAGTACGGACGTCTCTACACCATTCCACAAGACTCTACTAAACCTATTTTGGTATGATGAGATCAATGAACCTAGGGCTCTGATACCATCTTTATCACAACCCAGACTGCCGTGAGTGGCACCCACCCAACCCCTGAATGAGCGAACCAATAGAGTCCCGCTCATAGCATAGCCTAACAACTTAAAACCAGTGTGCAGAAATGTAAACTAGAAATCAATCATGCTAAAATCAACTCTATAGAAATAAATGTAACCTGTGGAAAATCCCACCCTAGAATCTGAAAGTCATCGTACCAAACATCTACCAAATACTAGAGTACGGGGATGCAACCCCAAAAATAAAAAAATAGTCTAAGCCTGAAACAAATGGGCTACAACTCAAATAGATGGAAATTAAGGAAGTTTGGTCGAACAGCTCACCCTTGATATCTCAAAGTGTCAGGCCTACAAGTGAGGTTGTGCGTCAACTGCCGGAAGATTTCCTGTACTCATAAAAAGACAAGAAAGTGCAGTATCAGTACACAACCACCGTGTACTGGTAGGATCATCAACCAGTTCCAAATAAATAGTGTATGAGCAGTACATAAATTAAGTAAGAGTACAGAAACACATAGGCAAGTGAACATGTATTCCTAGACTATAAGTCCCTACCTAACTTGTCCCACATGTTGACCACTTCACAGTTATGATCAACAATCCACAACAATAACAATTATTCCTCGTTACATATCCTAGACCCACCCTGGATCCCCTCTAGACAACACCTAAGTGTCAAATAAACAACCCGGTCTACACCAAGACCAACTTACAAAGAAATGTAACAACCCGGCCTCTCAAGGACCAAAATACATAACCACACTTCATAAACACAACCCGGTCCACTCAGGGAACAATTATTAAAGATGCAACAATATAATAAGATAAACCTGTACCAAGCGTGGTACCCGAGCCAACCATTAGTATATCCATACCAGGCATTGTACTCTAGCCAACCGTTAGTATATACTGTACCAGGTGTGGTACTCAAGACAACTGTTAGTATATCCCGTACCAGGCATGGTACTTGAGCCAACCGAATGTCACACAAATTCATAGTCACAAACAATGAACAATCACACTTGTAAACCAACAAGCAACACATCTAGTTTAGTTCACAAGACTGAAAACATGATTTTGGACATTCTTAACCATTTCCTAAGCAATGTATACCACACAATTACTTAGACATGAGTATACAAACACACAATGCATACAAGAATCAATAACCATCACCTACCTCGAATAAGCAAACTCTACAGTGCCGGAGCTTTTCCCCTTTCAGGATCCCTTTCTTGTTCTTGGTCTAGAAATAATACACAGTAACCAAAATCAATTATTATGGCCTACAATTTACCTGGATTATGAAAAATCCCAAACCACAGGCCAACCATGATCATTTCACCCACTCTCGGGCTTTCCCACCATTAATTCACCTAAATTTATCATTTTTAGGAATTTCCTTAGAGAATTATGGCTAAATGATCATTACCCATTATCAAGAATTAAAACCTAAGAACTCTAGCACCCTAGAATCCCCCTTTTCCCTGAATTCTACCATTCCTAGATCATCCCAAACCTTTCCCCAAGTTCACCCCTAGCAATTCTATAGCATAGGAAAGATATCACGGAGTTTTGGGAGTAGAATCCTTACCTTTAGGATGAAAAATGATGGAAAACCAGTAGAAATCGCTCAAAATCGCCCAAAATCGCCAAAAATCGCCCCCTTCTTCTCCCAAAATAAGTTGTAGAAAAACTGAACTATTTTGGGGAAGTTTCTGTATTAAATCCTGTCATACTCAACTATAGCGGTCCTCTCTGGTACATGCTTATCTTGTGAATTGGTGTTTAGTGTGTTTTCGTTCTCATTTATGGCTTTTAGTTGATTATGTTGGATTGTTTTCCTTCTTTCCTTTCTTATTTGAGGTTACCGGTATACCTCCATGTTTCCAAACTCTCTCCTTTTTATATACTATTGTTGCAAGGATTCCAGGTGCGTTCCTCTTTCTTACACTTGTGTTTCTGTGTTATGTATATGTTTTGTGCTAGCATGTATACTTGTAACTCTTGGTTGATTACTTTTTGTGCTAGTTCCTTGTGCTTCTTCCTTGCTTCCATGAGTGCTTTCTTGTATTCTACTTATTACTTTTTTTATATCTTATTTGCGCTCAGTCGGCCGATGATGCCTACCGGGTACCTGTTTTTTAGCATTTGGTGCTCACACTATACTTCTGCATCTTTATGGTGTAGATATTAGTTGAACTTTTACCGTTGATCGCGCTGGAGACTTGTGAAGCTTTTGGATATTTGAGATTAGGGTGACCACATCTCATCTTTTGTACTGTTACTCTTTGTATATTCGAAGACAGTTGTATCATTTTGTTACTTTTAGCACTTGTATTCTAGTAGAAGGTTCTGTACTATCAATACCAAGTCTTGGGGTTGGTGTAGTTTCATTATGTATATATTCAGGTTTTTGCTTCCGCTTTGTCTATCTTTATATTCTGCTTCCGCTTATTTTTTCTTATTATGTATATTGGTTAGGTAGTAGCCCATTAATAACCATTCTGGGCTACAGGAATTGGTTCACCTACTGGGGGTTATAGGTGCCATCATGACCTGAGAAATTGGGTCATGACAACTTGGTATCAGAGGCGTAGGTTCACCTTTGTCGTGGTACATAAGCAATTGTCTAAGTAGAGTCTCGCGGATTGGTACGATGAAGTCTGTATCCTATCTACAGGAGGCTACAGGGCATTTTTAGGAAAAGTTTCATCTTCTTGGCTTCTTATCATACGTTCCTGGCTCTATTGACTTCTAAACTTCTGTTGTTTCATTCCTTCTCAGATGCTTAAGATGAGTTCGATAGTGGGTGATGTCGAGGCTTCTGTTCCTGTTGTGTCAGTGCTTCCGTCAGTGCCAGGACTTCAGAGTACAAGTTTACCACATCATATAGGGGGTGTGGGGAAAGCCCAGCCTCTAATTGGATTTATAGCTACTCCAGTTCCTCAGGACATTGTGGCTAGGACTCTGAGTCCTCTGGTAGGTATTTCAGAACCCGGTTCTTTGAGCGGTGCTTCAACTAGGGTTGAGCTATAAGTTGTTCAGCAGGGTTATCTGTCAGTATTGGAGTGTGAGGCGAGATTTCATGAGATGGTTAGGCGTACTGCTAGGACTATGCCTTAGAAGTTTTATAGGGTTTAGAGCTTTGTCAGGGGTTTGATTTCACCACTCCGTCTGGCGACTGAGCACTTGGTTACAGTTGGGACTACCTTTTTTCAGGTAGTGGATCATGCTTGGGCTATCGAGGGTTTATGTCGTGAGGCATATGTAGGCAGTATTAAGAAGCATCATTGTTAGGGCGGTTTCCAAGGTTGTCAGACTCGAGGTAGGGGATTGTTTGCTAAGGATCAGTTTCATTGCTTCTTATCTAGAAGACCAGTTTCAGTTGCTCCACGAGTTTCATAGAGTGGTTGTATAAGGAAGGTTGAGCAGAGTAGGTAGGGTACGAATCATATTCTTCAGGATTTGCCTTCAGAGTGTGCAGGCCGTGGTGGCTGGTCAGGCCCAGTAGGATCATCCCGTCAGGCTCCTTTTAGTAAAGTTTGTTATCGGTGCAGGGAGCGTGGGAACTTGGTTAGGGATTTCCCCACAGTCCTACTTTACAGTCAGCAGGGTTCGGATAGCCAGTAGAGCTATGGTGGTTCAAGTATCCGTCCAGAGTCGACAAGCACCGTGCGTCAGAGTAGGGCTTCTTTGGGTTGCTATAGTTGTGGGGTGATTGATTATTATTCTAGAGACTGTCCCCGTCGAGGTATGACAGAGCCTTCAGCTTTGACTACTCCATCTAGTGTTAGACACCATAAGTCTGATGCCCCTCTTGGTGGGTCCGAGGTAGAAGTTCCTAATATCATTGCTCTAGGTAAGGCTCCTGTTACCTTCAGCTTGTGATAGTAATGCTCGCATTGCGATTCCTTCCCTCCTATCATTTATTTGTTTATTCGCCTACCTGCTACTTGTTTAGTTGTTTGGCTACCTGAGTTGTAGTATTTATGCATTTTTTTCTTGGTAGTTTATTCCTTAGTAGTGGATAGGGGGTGAGTTATCCTTGTGGGGTGTTTTACCGGAGTTGTAGCTCGTGTGTAATTCTTGTTAGTCTATTTCTGGCTGGGTTTGTTTCCTATTTTGCTGTGGCTCTAGACTTGTGTTGAGTCTTTCCTTCTTGAGAGGTCCTAGATGGTTGTTGCCTAGGCTGTTTCCTAGTATTTGCTAGAAGTTCTTGTGTTGGTTTGGTGTTACCAGTGGTTGTACCAGAGTCTGAGCTTTGTCTTAAGTTGAGAGGTGCTTGTTATGCTAGCTTGCATAGATTAATTTGGTTTTCTTGTCTGTTTAGAGTTGACCCTCTTTATTTGGTTGGTTTAGAAGGTTGGTAGGTATGTGGGTTGTTCCCATAGTATCCTTCAGTTTCTTATTGGGTTGGGTTGTTGTTTTCCCTAGTTCCAGTCAGAATGAATTTTGATCGTAGTTCTGTGGATGAGCTTTTGATTTTGGCATTGTAATTGGGTTTTGGCTTTTGCATTTCCGACTAAGTGTTGATAGTATCCTCATGGCTGAGTTGTATTCATAACATATTGGGTGAGTCAGGCATTCAGCCCATTTTCTCTTGCCTTGATGAGTTTTGACAATGTATTTATGGGAGCTAAGGAAATGTCTCTGGTTTTGATTTGAGAAGGATTTTTTAGGATTCCGTATATGCTAAGGAAGGGTTCATTTAGTTGGAAAAAAGAGGGAGATGACTCTTTGTTTGTGCTGGTGTGTTTTAGTAGTTGACTGAGGTGACGACTGAGAGATTGCTTTGGGTTGTGGGTTGGTGACTTGGTTTGACCGACTACAGATTGAAGTGATTTTCATTCGATTGGTTGGAGATTTTAATAGAAGTTGCGGTTTTGGCAACTTGAATATTCAAGCCTAGTTGGGTTTGATTCCTAAGGGTTCATTGTCAGCATATGGGTTCGACAGAGGTGGAGGTTAGTAAATCAGGATTGGTTTAGCAAACTACTTCGGATGGTTCATGGTTGTTTCTTTTTAGTTGCAGCTTCTTGGGTTGGAAGGCATGGAATTCGGATTACTTAGTTTCCATATTTCAGTTGTGGAGTGATAGTTGGCCTTGGACACCTAGTCCTTAGCTAACCTTTGAGCTAGGCAGGACATTCCTGATTTTAGTAGTGTTCTAGATAGTACGAGGTTCCTTCTACCATGGTTAGACAGACTCAGCAGTGTGAGTTCGAGATTCAGTAGTGGTGTATGCTATATGTGATCAGGCTGTGTGGGTTGAGGCTAGCGAGGCTATTTTAAGTTCTAATGGTACTTTGAGATTGATCGTCGTCTTTATTGTCGAGAGTTTGAAATTCTTATTTAGTTGGGTCTTCAAGGGTTGTCTTTTATATAAGGTTCTAGCATTGGTTAGACTCAGACAGTATGGAATAGAAGTTTGGTATTTAGTGTGCTTCAATATGGTTGGTTTGTATGCTGATACGGTAGAATGGTTGGTTCGAACCAAAGGGGTTAGTTGAGGGTATATGCAGAAATTCTATATCTAGATGGCAATTTTGAGCCCCAGGCACCTCTTCCTTTTTCTTTCGGGGTGTTTTGACTTGATATTCATAGAATGGTGGACTTTCTCCTGAGGTGAAATTAGTAAGGAAATTTCGAATCCAAATGGAGTCTGAGTATTGGGAGTAGCAGCAGTACTTCTTAGAGTTTAGATCTTAGTGATGGTTACAAACTTCGTGGTAGGCTTGCCACACTCCTTGCAGGGTCTTGGTTTTGGTTTGGGTCTGTCAGGCAGGTTGCCCTGGTTCATTTGCTTCCAGTTGATTTAGACTTGGCATGGTTCAGCAAGGTTAGTTTCATTCTACAGTTTGGAAGTTTCTCCTTCAACACAGGGTATTCATATATGCCTTTCTTAATTTGGATGTGCAAACTTCAGCCAGGCTCAGATGGGTTATTCAGTTGGGTTCAATTAGCGAGTTTGATGTTCACAAAAAAGTTTGTTCATTGGTTGATGGTCAATCAGGGCAGGTAACTCCAGTTTTATCGATATGTTACGGGTTGTTATCTTGGATGGCAAAGGCTAGTAGACTATGGCTTGGCTTGGGTAGAGTCTAAGAAGAAAGGGTGACTTCATTCGTGGTAGAGTATAAGCGAAGATTGTGAATCTCCGGTGTGTCAGTTGATGCTTTGAGGGTGATTTTGAGTGTTCGACTTGTATGCAACTTCCTGTTTATAGTGCAAAAGGGATTTAGTTCAGAATAAAAGACTGTTGCGGGTCAGCGGGTTCATGAGCTAGAGTTTTGGGTTGATGGCTTTTCTGGTAAACTTGGTTGTGGTTTTGATGATTCGAGTTTCGTGTATTGACCACCTTGCTTCTCTAGTTTCAGTGATGTGTCGGTGCCTTCCGGTTGAGATTCTTGAGGTTCAGTTTGGTTGACTGACCCTTGGTGTTTTGGAGTTTGAGTTTGAAAGCTAGCTTGGCTAGTATGGAGTTTAGGCTTGGTTGCCTTCCTTGGTTTTGTTTTGTTGGGTGCCATCCGGTCGAGGAGGCTACCCGGGTTGTCTGAGAGAGTAGTGCGGGCTTTGTATCCGCTGTTCTTTTAATCTCTAGTATTTCCTTCTTTCCTGACTTTTGGGGACGAAAGTCTTTTTAGTAGTGGATGATGTAATGACCCTCCCGATAATTTATGCGTGTTCACCTTTCTTGTAATGTTAGATCTTGACTGTAGCAGCCCCAAGTCATTTATGGCTTGCTGGGACTGGTAGTTCGATTCCCAGGCCATTTGCTTGGTCTTTTTGGCCATTCCTTGTTTTAGAGATTTAAGCTTTTGAAATTGTTGACTTCAGTCAACATTCTTGGTGAACATGCTCGGAAATGAATTTTGACAGCTTCGTTAGCTCCGGAGCATGGACATTAGTCTAGTGGGACCTTTGGTCAGGATTCGAGAGATTTTCAGTTTGGAATTCTCTCTCGTTCTGTGTTTTCAAGCCAGTTGGTCTTGTTTGGTTGACTTTCGTCAACATTCAGAGAAGACGACCTCGGATGGAAATTCTGTCAGCGCCGTTAGCTCCGGAATGGCAAGTTTATGTTAGGTAGTTGGTTGGTTCGTGTCCTTGGTGATCCGAGCTTATTTTGGGTGTTTGGTTGGCATTAGATAGTGTTGACTTGGGTCAACATTCCTCCGAGATGACCTCGTATGGATGTTTCGTCAATTCCATTGAGTTTGGAACGTCATTTCCTCTCTAATAGCATATTTGGTTTGTGCGTATCAGATTCCAATTATGCCCGGAATACCCCATAGAAGTCTTGGGCACTACTGGTTTTCTATTGCTGGTATGGCTAAAATTTTGTTCATCGCGATCTCGAAGGTAGACCATCGCGATAGCGACGAAAAACCTCTTTGTTCATCGCGATCGCGAAGGGTTTTCTCGCAATAGCGATAAAGGCCCTGCTCCTTTGTTCATCACGATCTCGAAAGCTGACCATCACGGTCGTGATGAGTTGTCCAGTTTGTTCATCGCGATCTCGAAGGTTTATCTCGAGATAGTGATGAACAAATCCATGTATGTATATATATTTTCTCCTTCGTTTTCTTCACCCACAATCCATTTCCTCTATTGTTCTTGAGCTCCAAGCTCCCAAATTTTGTGTGGGCTTTTTCCAAGGTGTTGGGGTGATTATTTTACGGTCCGTGATCAATTTCTCGCCTTCAATTCGTAAGTTCTAACCTTTAAATTCCGTAAATTCTCCTTTTAATTCTAGTTTGTTCTTGAGTTGTTGGGGATGTTTTGACCCCTTTTCTATGGTCCGTTTCTTCTCAAATTTTGAGCATGTGCTCCCGGGATGGTAAGAAATACTTTGGTATTTTTTGTTTCCAGCTTTGGGTTACGGGTCCCACGGGCCCATTTGTGACCCGAATTTTGACCCGGCTAAAATATTAGCAATATGGGTACCATTAGCTTTTTATTGATGTTTAGAATATTATTTTGATAGTGTTTTTGTAAATTGGAGCTTCCCGGAGTAGTTCGAGCCTGGACGATGCTGTCCCCACATCTATTCGTCGGACGACAAGTAGGTTATTGGTTTCCCTACTAAGACTCTGTATATATAGGCTATAACTGCATTAATTAGTATCCTTGGGTGGGTTGTTTTAGGTTTGTACCCCAGACCTTGCCCGTCTTTTCTGTTCGTTTATTTCATATGTTGATTCTAGTATTTGTGTAGTATTGTATATTACCCTTGTGGTCCTGTGTGGCCTTGTATTGACTCTTGAACATAGTTGGTGGGTTATTTGGGAATGTCCGCGAGTCCCGAACATAGAGATATTATTCTAGGCTGGTTATGTCTGCTGTAGAGCTGTTGGACCTGTGCAGGGCCGGTAGGAATGTTTATGAGCCATTGGGCTAATTTATATTTGTGTGCGAGCATATCATCCATGAAAATGGTTTTTCCCTGCATGTTTTATCACTGTTTTGGCTTTGGGCCTACTATAGATGGCTTTCTAAACCTTGCATGGCCCCGGGGGACCGTTTTAAGTATAAATGATGATAAAAAGGGATTTGAACGGTTTAGTACTTGATTTTCTACTGATACTAGGCTCGGTAGGGCATAGCACTAGACTTGATTTCCTACTGATACTAGGCTCGGCAGGGCAGAGAACTAGACCTGTTTTCCTACTGATACTAGGCTCGGCAGGGCGGAGCACTAGACTTGATTTTTATTATTGATTTAGAACCGGATACGCTCTGGACACCCTTTGAGAGGGTTATTGAGACTTTTATCACTGATTTAGACCCGAGTATACTTCGGGCACTCTTTGAGAGGGTCTTTTGAGATTATTACTACTGTTTTAGACCAGGTTCAAGTTTGGCACGTATTTTGAGGTTTTAATTCTCTGAAATTTTGAATTCGTTACTGTATGTGGTCAGGTACCTCCATGGGCCCTGCTATTCCAGGACCTGGCCAAAGGGCCGAGCATGCCGGAGGAGGGGTATATGGTATCAGATGGTGTATAGTGGGTACGTCCCACCATGGGTCCTCCTGCCGAAGTACCGTGGGGGTGAATACAAAGTTACTATTATCGGTTCCATCATTATCATCATCATGCATATCACACTCGGATTCCACCCTTGTTTTCTATGTGTTCAGTGTACGCTCTGGTTTTATTGGCGGCCGGAGGGTTTTTTTTCACTTGATTTTATTCCTCGGTTGTATGAGCGGCTGTTAGGACTGTAGGTAGATTATATTACTTCTGTAATTTCATAGAGCTAGTTATGGTCCTTGGTTCTTGTGGATTGGTAAGTTTTAGTCTGCCGAGGCTCTGCGTTTTGGGCATGAGTACGGAGGGGGCTAGTGAGTCCTTTATTTGTGAGGCTCCATTGTGGGTCCTCCCAAGCGGTTCTGGTTTATCAGGTATTGTTATTTATCTTTGTTCTGAGTAGAAGCTCATGGTTCTGGTGGTTTTGTTATTCCATTCTAGGTTGTAATTTGTGGGATGGATCTCGGTACATGCTTATCTTGTGAATTGGTGTTTAGTGTGTTTTCTCTATCTTTTATGGCTTTTAGTTTATTATGTTGGATTGCTTTCCTTCTTTCCCTTCTTACTTGAGGTTACCGATATACCGCCATGTTTCCAAACTCTCTCCTTTTTATATACTATTGTTACAAGGATTCTAGGTACGTTCTTCTTCCTTACACCTGTGTTTCTGTGTTATGTATATGTTTTGTGCTAGCATATATACTTGTAACTCTTGGTTGATTACTTTTTGTGCTAGTTCTTTGTGCTTCTTCCTTACTTCTGTGATTGCTTTCTTGTATTCTGCTTATTACTTCTTTTATATCTTACATGCGCTCAGTAGGCCGATGATGCCTTCTGGGTACCCGCTGCTTAGAAATTGGTGCTCATGCTACACTTTCGCATCTTTCTGGTGCAGATATTAGTTGATCCTTTGCCGTTGATCGTGCTGGAGACTCGTACAAATTTTGGATATTCGAGATTAGGGTGAGCGCCTGATGGCCAGGGCTTGACCATATCTCCTCTTTTGTACTGTTACTCTTTGTATATTCGGAGATTGTTGTACTTATCATTTTGTTGCTTTTAGCACTTGTATTCTAGTAGAAGCTTCTGTACTGTCGATACCAAGTCTTGGGGTTGGTGTAGTTTCATTATGTATATATTCAGGTTTTTGCTTCCCCTTTGTCTATCTTTATATTCTGCTTCCGCTTATTTCCACTTATTATGCGTATTGGTTAGGTAATAGCCCATTATTAACCATTCCGGGCTACGGAAATTGGTTCCCCTACTAGGAGGTTGTAGTTGCCATCATGACCTGAGAAATCGGGTCGTGACATGTTGTAAAATATATTTACTTAGATGTCCACTACACAAATGTAACTCCCACTACTCATCCCCATTACTTCCATCCATTATGAAGAAGATAACCTCCACCATTAATCTTCATTATTATTGTAACCTTACACCTCCATAACCTCCTCCATTATATCTTGGTTAATGTCATAATATTGACAACCTTTAGTATGCCTCTATGAACACTATAAATAGAGGCATATGATCTCATATTGTGTACACTTGATACTTGGAAGAATAAGAAAAACTCTCATCTCTTGATCTCTCATATCTTCTCATTTCTTGTCTACTTTTTTGTTACTCTTTTAGTTTAGTTTTACAACAGGCTGAGAAATTTTAAACATGAAACAAGCCTTGGTTGTAAACAAGATTTTAAAAAAACTATAGGTACAATATGTATCCATTCCATATTTAAATGTGTTAATGCTTATCTTCTAAACCAATAGCATGAATAATTACAGCCATTTGGGTCCAAATAAATATTCACAATACCCTTCCAAAGACACTACTAAATAACTTTATTTAGAAAGTAAAACACACACAATACTCTTTAATATCCAACCAAAGCAAACAAGAACAAAAGTTGACGCTACTAGTTTCATTTCACAATCATTTTAGTCAAATTTATATAAGATTCTTTAAGTAAATCTTAATGAGGACTCGTTAAGAAATCTTTGGCTTAAATAAAACATACAAAACAACCACCTAATTTTGATCAAAACAAGGCAGGATAATTTACATACTCTTAGAACTCAATCCGTAAAGAAAAGCAACAAGAAAACTCAATTTTATGAAGAGTAAACAACAATCCTAACCTATATTTATGCAAAAAAGGCAGTTATAGCACAAGAGAAACAACATACTGATTTTTACAACCAAACTCTATAATTTAAATACTTGTATTTATTAAAGTTGCCAACATCCTTTAGAAAAAAAAACTCAAAGCCTCCTAAGCTCGTGAATGAAAGCTGGGCAGCAGCCTATGCTGCATCTTCGACTACATCTACCAAGTTTAAGATGACCTTGAAAATAAGATTCTAGTTTCCGAGTTCAATACGAAACCATCTCGAATTGACCTTAAAACTTTCATAGATATTCTAGTATGTTAAGGTAAAAATATTTATCAAAATCCCAACAAGTCTTAAAAAAAAGAAATGGAACTAGTAATGAAAACTCTTGAATACTTAAGAAACACCATGGTATCGACATATACTCTTCCTAGTTCAAACGAAGCCAGCCAACACCCAATGAAAACGATAACAAACATGATACAAGGACTGAAGTTAAGTTACTGATTTAATCGACTAACTTCACTGTTGAATTTTATTCGCCTAAAAGCAAAATGAAACTCTATTTTCCCATATATATCTTATATTTTCCATGCATAAATAGCCACATCCAGCTAAGAACAAAATCAAACGAGATATTCATATACTCCTCTTTACGAAAATATATCAGACAAATAAAAAAAGACAGAAGAAGCTAAACTAAAGGAAGGATTTTTACCTTGTGTTGGGCAGCAAAATAGGGGGGTCGATGTCAAATTCTTGCCTTGAAACTCAAACTCCAAACTTCACACAAAGAATTTCCCAAACCAAAAGAAATCAAGAAAAGCTAGATATCTATGAGAAAGAAATTGCTTTTTTGCTCTATATCCGATTTTGAAAATCTCTCTATATTTTTCCAATGAGCTCCGAATGTCTATATATTTTCAATGAACTCTGAATGAATTTTGGGGATAAAAGACCCACTATTTATAGGGTAAATTCGGACTTAAAAGTCTGGATTTGAACCCAAAAACTTAACAAAAATGTGTGATAAAAGAAGAGGGGGAGATTTGAAATTTAAAAGCATTGATGTGAATCTCCAAGGATCTCACATTTCCAGAGCCTGTGAACGTTGACGAACTTCAAATTGTGGATTTAAAGTTTATTTAAATCTTCTCGACGAATGAGAAATGTTCGAGCTTGATATTTCATGGTTTTGTGCGTCTGAGGTTTCTTGGCTTGGGGAACTTCAAGATAAAAATAGAGAGGGAAAGGACGAATCTCTATTGATTTATTTCAGCGATGACAGAGACATTGATGGCGCTAATGGCCATTCGGGTAAGAGAGAAGAGAGGAAGAAGAAAAGCTAGGGTTTTGGGAAAGAAGAACGTTGGGGGTCTGATTTTGGGGAAAGAAAAAGAAACACATTTTTGGGGAAAGTGGAGAGTGAAAACGCGTGTGTTTGGGATCTGCAAAGAAGAAGAACGCGTTTTGGGATTAAAAATCCTTAACCATTTTGGTCTGTTTGATCAATTGATCGGATGGTTAAGATTAATTCAAAATAAAAATTTAAAAGAAATAATATATAGAATGTATATATATATATATATATATATATATATATATATATATATATATATATATATATATATATATATATATTTATTAAATAAGGCAAAAGCTGATAAATCTATGACCCTTTGATTAAATTTGGATGGCCAAGATTAAAGGGTAAGAAGCACAATCCATGTGTTGCCTACGTGGCACACATGGATTGGCTAATAAAGGAAGTTTTGGATTGCCGCATTATTTTTTGCTCAAATTGGCCATTTTAACTATTTCAATTGTAGCCAATTCTTATACAAACTAGCCACAATTTATCAAATTTAAAATAATTAATTTGTAAAATTAATTTATAAAAATTGGTTATTCTTAAAAAATAAAATAAGATTAATTGGTAATTAGTTAACTAATTAAGCTTCCTAATTTGGACAATTAAAAAAAATTATTTGCGAGAGTAGAAAATTAAAATCGGTTTATTTTTTTAAAAAATACATTATTTTGTAAGAAAATAATTTTGAAGGACTCAAAATATGAAATAAATATTTGTAGATTTTTAAAATATTTTGAATTTATAGAAAATAATATTTAAGATATAGTTTCAAAAAAATGAGTGGCAATTTACTAAGGTAAAAAAAAGATAATTTTAAAAAATATTTATTTTCATATATATATTTATTTATTTATTTTTAATAATATGGAGGGAAAAAATTGGGTGTTAACAATTGCCCCTTTCTTTGGCCATAGATGAGAGTAGAGAAGGCGTGGACAAAGAAATATTGACACATCTCAATTTTGGCCGACCAACAAAAAACAATTTGAGCAAAAAGTGACATGAGTTTTTGGAAAGTTATGGCTGAGCTCCGGCTTTCGAGCTGCCTACATATCTCGGGTTTCACGAGAAGTCAGGCCATATGTACTTCGAAAGAATAGAATCATAACAAATTTTGATTGACTTCAAAATTTGCCCTAGTGTCAAATTATGGTAACACTGAGATCTTTCGCTGGTGATTGGGAGGATTTTAGCATGAATGGAGTGGATTCAACCACGCTTAAACTAAGCTTACCTACATATCCCTGGATGTGGGATTCAGGCTGAATGTAGTTATAAAAGAAATCATAGAATGAGAAATGCTCTGTATCAATATTTACTGAGGATTTTGGTAGGAAAATGATCACGAACTTTCAAAAATTGCGCAACGTCGAGTTATATGACACTGGGATGTAAGAAAAGTTATGGAATATAAAATCAAATTCGAATTGAGTTGAGTTGAGTCCTGAGAAGAAATTCTTGATGTAGCTAGGATGCTTGACATTTCGCTAGCTTGCCCCAGTTTGCTGCTTAGAGGGTAGTTCCACGTTGTAATGTGTTGTCCTGCAAAACAGGTAAAAAATATCACAAAGTACCTATTGCGATTCAAAACTATAAATTAAAATTGTAATATAAAGAGCAGGGTGTAGATATTCAAATGATTGTCGACATCTCTGTTCTGCAGAGTGAATGTAATTTATGCAAAGCAAATTGTGAAAAAAAGCCTACGGTGGGCGGGGCAACACTCAAAAAGTAAATCCTCTCGACTGGTGGGGAAACACTTAAAAGTAAAGACTCTCTCGACTGACAGGGAAGCACTTGTAAAGTAAAGCCTCTCGATTGGCGGGGAAACACTTAAAAGTAAAGCCTCTCGACTGGAGGGGCAACACTTGAAAGTAAAGCCTCTCGACTGGCTGGACAATCTTTTAAAGTAAAGCCTCTCGACTGGCAGGGCAACACTTGAAAGTAAAGCCTCTTGACTAGCGGGGAAACACTTGAAAAGCAAAGTCTTCATCTGGTGGATCAGTCGTAAAATCTTCGTCTGGTGGAGCATTCTTTAATGCAAAAATGAGGATGTTGCTAGCATGTATGCTTCTGATCAGTGGAGTTCTGATGACATTTTCTATGATGCAATCTCTGATTGGCGGAGTGTGTTTTGCTTGCTAATATACAATTCTCTGATTTGGCAGGATGTCTCTTTGCTTGCTTATGTACAAGCTCCAATTGGTGGAGCATCACTTTGATCGCTTATGTACAGGCTCTAATTGAAGGAGAGTCGCCTTGCTTGTTTATGTACAAGATCCAATTAGTGGAGCGTTGTTTTTCTTGCTTATGCACAGGCTCTAATTGGTGGAGTTTGACGATGTTTGCATATATACAGCCTCCTATTTGCAGAGTTTGATGAAGTTAGACGTCATTCTCCGATTGGCAGAGTTTATTCAATGAAGTCAGATGGAGGGCTCAGATTGGCGGAGTTTATTTAAAAGAAACAAACTATCCTATTTGTCTTATGAGGGCCCTTTATCTTTGATATTTGATCTGGATCTCGAACGTACCTACAAAGAAATAAATGAAACCTTTTGGAGTTGTAAGAATTAGAATAAATTATTTTCAAAATAGAGTAGGGAAAGAATATTTAGCTTATGGTGTTGTGATAGACGAATGATTTATCCAATCATGTCCATGAGCTTGACTTGACATCATCCTTCTTGATTCCTGTCTTCCTGCGCTCAAAGAAAAATTTTAGTTTTGGGAGGGGTGTTGATTTGTGTCGACTTGTGGACATTGACTTGTCGTTGAATTCCTTCAAAACCTCATCGGTTTCTCGTGATTTCCAATTTCAGAGACTCGGTAGGTGGAAAGGCAGTAAAATATTTTGAAAAATATGTTTTTTTAAAAAAAAGTATATTTTGTATATACTAGGCACATATATATAGTAACTATTCATCATTCTTTAGATTATGACATGTTCTAGAATCCAATTGAGCTATTCCATTTGTCAATGACGTCCAAATGTAGTCTTCTCATAGCTTAGGCTTCTAGTGACGCTCCTCTATCTCTTTGTAGATGTTGTGATTACTCTGAAGGTATGCTACAAATAAAGGGGGAAGGTTTTCCTAAGGGTATGACCAAACCTTTTAGGTTGCCTACGTATCCCTAAATGAGAATCAAGTTTGTACGTAGTTCGGGGGTGTCAAAAAGGAATGAAAATATGCAATACATTGACCGAGCCTGACTCAGGCTGCCTACATATCAAAGTGGAATCAGGTCAGAACATAGTTCAAGTACATTAGGGAAAATGGAAAATATGAAAAGCATTGACCGAGCCTGACTCAGGCTGCATACGTATCCAAATGAAATCAGATCAGAACGTAGTTCAAGTACATTAAGGGAAATGGAAAAGATGAAATGCATTGACCGGGCCTGACTCAGGATGCCTACGTATCTAAGCAGAATTAAGTCATGACATAGTTCAAGTACGACGGAGGAAATGGAAAATATGAAGGGACCGAATCCGATGAGGATTGCCTACGTATCCCACCGAGGGAAGTCAGGTCAATCATAGTTCTGAATACATAAAAGATGATGTTTTTGTTTTTCTAAGGGAGGACCGGACCCGATGTGGGTTGCCTATGTACCCCACCATGGGAAGTCAGGTTGATATGTAGTTATGTTACATTAGAGAAAAATGCAAAAGTACAAGAAAATAACAATTAGTCCTACTGTCTTCAAATGTAGTACTTCTTGATAGCGTCTGAATTGATCGGCTTCGTGCTCACTGTGCCATCTATTTTTGCAAGGATTAATGCTCCCCCTGAGAGCACTCGGTGAACCATGTAGGGGCCTTGCCAATTTGGCACAAATTTCCCCTTAGCTTCATCTTGGTGAGGGAATACTTTCTTTAATACTAATTGTCCCGGTGCAAATCATCGAGGCTTGACTTTCTTGTTGAATGCTTTGATCATTCTATTTTGATAGAGTTGACCATGATAGACAGCATCCAGTCTCTTCTCATCAATGAGCATCAATTGTTCAATCCTGCTATAAATGCATTCCACATCATCTAGACCAACCTGTTGGATGATTCTTAGATAAGGTATTTCCACTTCTGTGGGTATCACTGCTTCCGAACCATAGACCACATATAGGGAGTTTCCCCAGTGGATGTTCTGATTATAGTGCGATAGAGGAGAAAAGAGTAAGATAGCTTCTCATGCCATTCTCTGTTACTGTCCACTATTTTCCTTAAGATCCTCTTGATTTTCTTGTTCGCAGCCTCAAATGCTCCATTCATTTGTGGCCGATATGCTGTGGAGTTCCGGTGAGAGATATTAAACCTTTCACAAGTCTCTCTCATGAGATTGCTATTAAGATTGGTCCCATTATCTATTATGATTGACTCTGGAATCCTAAACTGACAAACTATGTTATTGTGGATGAAATTTGTTACCACCTTCTTAGTACTGCCCTGTGCGTTGAGGCTTCAACCCATTTTTTGAGATAGTTGATAGCTACCAGGATGAAACAATGTCCATTTGATGCGGGAGGCTCTACGGGTCCAATTATGTTCATTCCCCAAGCAGCAAATGGCCAAGGGGAACCCATAACATTGATCTCATTTGGTGAAACTCATATAAAGTCTCCATGAACTTGGCATTGATAACATTTCTGCACGTATCAGACACTATCCCTCTCCATAGTCATCCAAAAGTATCCAGCTCTCAAAATCTCTTTGCCAAAGTGAATCCATTCATGTGAGGTCCACATGTCCCTGTGTGAATTTTCTCTAACAGTCTTGTTTCTTTCGTTGCATCGACACACCTTAGTAATCCCAACTCCGGAGTTCTCCTATATAGGATTTTTCCATTAAGGAAAAAATGATTGGCCATTCTCCTTAAAGTCCACTTCTGCTTGCTACTGGCATTTCCTGGATATTCTCCTACTTTGAGAAACCTTCTAATGTCATGGTACCATGGCTCATCTACGTGAAAATAGTATGCGTGTTGATCACGTTTCTCCACTTTAATAGGGTTGATGTAATTCTTTTTCTGGTGCTGGATCATTGAGGATAGAGTAGCAAAAGTGTCAGCAAACTCGTTTTGAGCCCGAGGGACATGTTTGAACTCAATCTTCATAAATCTTTTGCTTTGATCCTTCACACAATCCAGATAAGGCTGGATTTTGAAATTTTTGGCAGCCCATTATCCTTGTTCCTGATGAAACAATAGGTCAGAATCACCTATTACCAAAAACTCTTTGATGTTTATATCCACAGCCATCCTAAGTCCGAGAATACATGATTCATATTTTGCCATGTTGTTCATGCAAGGAAATCTAATCTTTGCCGAGATTGGGTAGCGCTGACCCATTTCTGAAATCAAGACTGCTCCAATTCTGACTCTTTTGAAATTTGATGCTCCATCAAAGAACATTCTCCATCCATCATATGTCTCTGATATGTCCTCTCCAGAAAATAATACTTCTTTATTGGGGAAGCAGGTCATGAGCGTCTCATAATCTTTATCCACCGGATTTTCTGTGAGGTGATCGGCCAAAGCTTGTCCTTTGAAGGCCTTTTGTATCACATACACAATATCAAACTCACTCAACAAAATTTACCACTTTGCTAGTTTTCAAGTAGGCAAAGATGTACTTGAGTGGATCCATTCTGGAGATCAGGTACGTGGTGTTTGATGATAGGTAATGCCTTAACTTTTGTGCAATCCAAGTCTAACACAACATGTTCGTTCTAACAAGGTGTATCTTGCCTCGTACAGTGTAAACTTCTTGCTCAAGTAGTAAATGGCTTGATCTTTCTTTCCTATGTCATCATGTTGTCCCAACACACATCCAAATACTCTATCCATGATGGATAGATACAGTAGCAATGGCTTTCGAGCTCTGGTGGAACCAGTACAAGTGGGTTGGACAAGTACTCCTTGATACTATCAAAAGCCTTTTGGCCTTCTTTTGTCCATTTTTTGGTGGCATCCTTCATTAGCAACTTGAATATGGGTTCACAGATCACTGTGGACTGAGCTATGAACCAACTGATGTAATTGAGTCTCCCCAAGAAGCTCATCACATCCTTCTTGGTCTTAGGGGGGAGGTAACTCATGGATCGCCTTGATTTTTGATGGATCTAACTCTATGCCTTTCCTGCTGACAATGAACCCCAATAGCTTACCAACAGGAACTCCGAATGCGTACTTTGCTGGATTTAATCCCAAATTGTATCTTAGCAACCTCTCAAAGAACTTCCGTAAATCCTCCAGGTTGTCTGAACTCCTTTAGGACTTGATAACGACATCATCCACGTACATCTCAATCTCCTTGTGAATCATATCATGGAAAAGAGTAGTCATGGACCTCATGTAAGTTGTGCAAGTATTTTTGAGTCCAAATGGCATCATTCTGTAGCAATACACTTTGCATGGAGTGATAAGTGTTGTTTTCTCCGCACCATCTTCATTCATCAGGATTTGAAGATATCCTGCAAAGCAATAGACAAATGATTGTAACTCATGCTTTGCATAATTGTCGATTAGTATATGAATGTTTAGGAGAGGAAAATCATCTCTGGGACTTTCTTTGTTAAGATCCCGATAGTCTACACATATCCTGATTTTACCATCCTTTTTTGGCACTGGCACAATGTTGGCCAACCACGTAGGGTAATTCATGACCGTTACAACGTTTGCCTCGATCTGCTTAGTTACATCCTCCTTAATTCTTAAAATCAAATGAGGTTTGAACTTTCTCATCTTTTTCTTCATAGGAGGGCAAGCAGGATCAGTTGGTAGCCTGTGTGAGACGATATCGGTGCTTAACCCTGACATGTCATCGTAGGACCAAGCAAACACATCAACATATTGCTTGAGAAATTCAATAAATTCTCATTTTCTTTTGTCTTTCAAGTGTATGTTGACTCATGTTTCTTTCACCATTTCTTTATCTCCCAAGTTGACAACCTTTGTTTCATCCATATTGGGCTTTTTCTAACTTTCAAGTTGTTCGATGTCCTAAGGTAGATTTTCAGGCATCATGCTTTCATCGTATTCTTTATAGTCCTACTCATGGCTCATACTTTTCTCAATGGATTCTTTACATGTCATAACCGTTGTATGATGATTTTTACTAATATTAGCACTAAAAAGTATGAAAGGTGAGTAAAAATAAATAGTTATTTTAAATAATGGAAAGATAAATTTTAGGAAAATAAAGACTTTTTATTAAAAAGCATTCTAGCTTTTTTTAGAAGAGGCGAGTAGCAAAAAGGGCTTAGGCATGATTCAAGCCTCAGTTGATTACGCAAAAACATTTTTGAAATAAAACTTCATTTCCACACTACCAGGACTCCTGTCGAAACAAGGATGGGCTGATGGTTCAGTTCTCCAAGACTTCTCCACGCTCGGCATCGCGGATAGTCAGCTTCTTGTTACCTATCTCCAGTCTATCGTCAATCATGGCCACACATAGATTTCCCATTCCCTCAATGACATCTTCATCAAGTGCTTCATCTGGGATTGGAACTTGTCCTGGTATGAACACTATCTTACTAGACCTTACATCATGGACTCCTCCCAAAGTAGGCTCATATATAAGTCCAGCAGTACCCTATTGATATTTCAGCTGGATTGATTCAATTATACCATCGGCCTTAGGTCCGAGTCCTGTTTTTGGCTGATACCCGTATTTCAACATCTCTGACGCAACCATCTTCACTGCTATCAGCATCTTCATCTCAATAGGCTCTACTTTCACATTAATTCTTACAACTTGCATAATCTCCAGAGCATGGAAATTGGCTCCATCTAATTCTTCAATGACTGAAACAGAATTTACGGAATAGATAGGGTGACTGAGCTACCCATGAATGGTAACTTTATGCAACACCACTCGAAATTCACACACTAATAGGGCATGGAGGGAACTACTCTCGCCATATAGACCCATGGTCTTCTTAGTAACAAGTTGTAGCTGGATGACACATTTATCACTTAAAATAAAATGGGTAATTCAGCTGGCCCCACTTGCAATGTGAGATAGATTTCTCTGATGACCCTTCTCTGTGCACCATCAAAAGCTCTCACCTTCACACGACTTTCCCTTATCTCTCCTATATTTACACCTAAATTTCTTAAAGTGGTGAAATGATAGATATTGCATCCTGAACTTCCATCGATCAAAACTTTAGTCATGATCTTGTCACAACACTTGACCGCGATGTGAAGTGCTTTGTTGTGATCAGCCCCTTCTGTCGGTAGTTCATCATCATGGAAAGAGATTTTGTTTGCTTTCACTATTCTTCCAATTGTTGCAGCCAATGTGTCACTTATAGTCTCTTTCAGTATGCTAACTCCGCTTAAAACTTGTACCAATGCATTCCTATGGGCTTCAGAACTCATAAGCAAAGACATAATGGAAATGTAGACCAATGTCTTCTTTAGTTGTTCCTCGACTGAATAATACTTAGATTGCATCTTCTTCCAAAATTCTGCGGCTTCAGCATCAGTAACATTCTTCTTTGAATTTTGTTCCTTCCCAAGAATCCCTCGATTTAGATCCTCCGGGGCATAACACCTTCCTGGCCTGGTAATTCCGTGAGCCACAACAATATCTATCATCTTTCCATTGGCTTCTGCCCGATAGTCCCATAGGAATGCTTTAGTGCCTTAGTTAGGCTTCCTAGTGGATATAGTGGTTATCAGAACTCTCGGCAGGTAGGTTTGAATAGTCAAAGGCTCTCTCCACTGAACTGTAATAAAAGGTTGCGCTGGAGATGTAGCGGCAACTTCTTCTGTGTTCCAAGCAGGAACAATAGCTCCCTCCAAGTCATACTCTTCCTCCAGGGTAATCATGTTGACTTCACGATTCTCATGATTTGGTAAAGGGTTATTGCTCATATTAGGAGGAGCACCGGTGCACTTGATTAGTTTTTTTCTGATAAGAGACTCGATCTGGTTCTTTAATCCAAAACACTCCTCCATGTCATATCCTTGGACTCCCGAGTGGTAAGCACATTGCTTGTTTCCATCAAAGTTTCAAGGGAGTGGATCATGGATTCTTCCCTCAACCGACTGCAACAATCCTGTTGTTCTTAACCTTTCAAACAATTGAGCCAAAGGCTCAGCAATAGGGGTGTATGTGCGGGTATTTCTGGCTTCGAGATTAGGACGTGGTCTTGGTGCATATGCTGGTCTATTTTGGTGGACTGGTGCTTGGACAGGGGCATCTGGTTTTGGAAGATTTTGGTATGCTGGAGCTTAGGGTGGATTATAATGTGGCTGGCTATTGTATACGGGATATGGTACATATGGGGTCTTTGCGACAATTTGTAGGTTGTTGGGGTATCGGTGGGATGATACTTCGTGCTGGTAGTAAGGTGTGACGGCTGAGACATCTTCCTTCTTATTCTTAATACCACCAATGAAACCTGACTGTATGGCTTACTTACGACTTGCAATGCGACCATAATCTGAATTTTTCCAGACTTAATACCTTCCTCAATAAAGTCTCCCATCTTGACCAATTCTCCGAACTTTTGGCCCATCATTGACCTCATCTTGTCAAAGTAGATGCCTTCCTGAGCTCGGATGAAGTACTTGGAGAGCTCACTCTTATCTAGTGGGGGTTGGATCCTAGTAGCCTTAGTCCTACATCGCCATGCCTATTCCTAAAATGATTCAGATGACTTTTTTTATATGTTGGCCAATGAGAATTTATCTGGAGTGATTTTGGTATTAAATATAAAGCGACTCATGAAATCTTCGGCCATTTCTTGCCAATCATGCCATTTGCGAGGGTCTTGGTGAGTGTACCAAGTCAAAGCTTCTCCCGACAGACTTTGAATGAATAGTTTTATCCGTAACTTCTCATTTCTTCCTACGCCGACAAGCTTATCATAATAGGCTCTTAGGTGTGCATGAGGATCACCCTTCCCATCAAATACATCAAACTTTGGTGGTTTGTACCCGACTGGTATGTCAATGTATGGGTGGATGCATAGGTCATCCTAATCCAGGCTCTCGGTTCCCCTGGTGACTTGCATATTTTTATATGCCCTTTTCAAACTTTTGAACGGAGATGCTATCGACCTTTCTTCATTTGACCGAACATCCTTCTCCAATCCCATGTGCTGATTGACCTCATACGAGACTTTGACAACCGCGGATGTTGCGAAAGTATGAGCTTCAGTAGCATATACCGGTGGCACAAGTATCTCACAAGTGACGTGTGCCTCATGTATGTGCTACATTATTGGGTAAGCTGGAACAGTGAAGTTCTGCACAGGCAATGAAAGATCAGGTGCAACCTTGGCGGCGGGTGTAGGATCAAGTGGAGCTTGAGCATAAGCGGGAACATATGGTGTTTGCTTAGGCGGGTTTGTTAAGTTGGAATGAGTGACTGAAAGTAATTCAGCATTTGAAATTGGAATTAAACGGGGAAGTAGCAGCCATAAGCTTAGTCAAGTCCCGCACTTGGCGTAGTTCTTCCTTTAGTATCTCAATTTCTTGTGCCATATTGGCCATTTGTTTGTCGCTTTAAGTATCTATCAGCTTTTGGGAACTTTTGGCACCATCCATCGGTATCATCGAGGCGTTGTTAGATTCTTCGGTCATTTTTCCTTTAGATCGGAGGATGTATTGTGATTCCGCCAGTTTGAAAATCGACAAAAATCAACTTCCTTGGGGATTGATATTGAACATAAAGAAAAGAAAAGAAAATAAAATAAAATAAAAAGGAAACTATGTTAGTTTGAGAAATGTTGGAAGATATAACAAATATATATGCCAAATTGGCGATATTCACATAGAAACGCGTCCTAATATGGAGCCTCTTTTTGCCAGAGTTTGTTATACGTTGCATATAATTTGATAATAAATGATCTATTTTGAACACATTTAGGATTTGGGATAAACATGACTTTCATTAAGAAAATGACAGGTTCAAAAGCTTACAATAGATTGGCCGATAGGAGCCTGAAAATGAAAGACATTAGATGGACACGAGGGTTAACATAGGGATGGGCCGTGAGGCACTTTTAGGGAATATAAGAAAGTATGCAGAGAGAAGAGATGATCTAAGGCCATGTGGTATCATCATCATCATGTGGTTCTGGATGATACTGTAGAGATCCAGTGGAGTGACACCTGAGCTCTGAGTTTATCTCCATCACCCCTCCATCGTTAGGATCATTAAAGTTGGAACCAGTTTCAGAACCCTCCACAGGGTCTTCTTCCATCACTTCCTCGGGGTCTTCTTTCGGATCCTCTTCCAGATCTTCCTCCATTTGTTTCTCTGGATCTTCTTCAGGATTCTCTTCTAGATCTTCTTCAGGATCCTCTTCCCCTTCTTCCTCTAGCTCCTATAATCTTCCTCTATCACCGTTATCAAATAATTAACGGAGTCTGAAACTATCTGATTATACATTGGTATGGTGATTTCCATACAAAGAAGTACTTCTTCCCTAATACACTTCACCCACTGGACATCTGCAAAATCTCTGAACCCCTCTGCACTTGGTTGAGCCACGTGGCTCACAGTAGTCCACCATGCATAATATTCTGGCGTGCACCATCTCTCTTCTTTCATGTGCAGTGTGATCATGTAATCCCATTCTTTATGCAGGTTTATCACTCGTGCAGATGGGATCACGACACCATAACCATCCTCATGTAGTACCATGACTGACCGTAACGGTATATACTGGACAACACCAAAATGTCTTAGAACTTGATGAGGCACATACGGCTGGTTGCCTCCTGGTCTAATCAACTCGATGAAGTACAAGTTTTGAGTTATGACAAAGGCCAATCCTGTCATCTAAGGATACTTCCATTGGATAGAATCTCCAGTAAGGTTGGTCAAAAACATGTGCCACTCTTCCTCTCTAGTGGGCGCATATGTCCAATTTTCACGACCCAATTTCTCGGTCATGATGGCAACTACAACCCCCGGTAGGTGAACCAATCCCCGTAGCCCAGAACAGTTAGTAATGGGCTACTATCTAGCAAATAAGGGAGCAAGACGAATAAAATAGATAACAGGGATATAAATATATACATGTGCGGAAACTAAACCAAACCCCAAGATCTGGTATCATAGTATAGAGACAAACTACATACATGGAGTGCAAATAAACCAAAACTATATATACAGATGTCTCTGAATGGTAATAGAGTACATGAGGAAAAAGATAAACTA
>QJPP01005514.1:0-45260 GCA_003996215.1 Jaltomata sinuosa
TAACCTTGGTGATTCAGCCTCTCCCTACCTTTTGCTACCCATGTGCTCGAACCTTATCTAGAAATTCTTCATTTTCATTACCCATTTAGTTACCCAAACTTTTTTGGGCTCCCCAAGCTTTCCCGACTTCCCAGTCCCTGAAATTCTATCATTTTCCCATACCAAGAAAACATGAACAACCTACTATATATTTCATCCTCCCACCATTCAATCCAATAGACTCTTTTTTCATACATAACCAATACAGAAGCCACCAGACTCCGTGCTCAGAGGCCTAATCATGGATTCTCCTTATCAACTAAACAATAGTACAAATGTAAACAAGTCTCTCTACTCAAAGTGGAAACCTAGCCTACCTGGATGCCAAGCAGCTACAAGGATGCATTTCTGGCTCTGTGAAGGTGTTCCTGGTTGAATGACGATCCTGGAATCCATTGTTTCGTGTCCCTTCAGCCATAATCCCTCCTCCTCATGGATCCTAAGACTTGGAGTAGCTTAGGAGAGTTTTTGGAGAAACCCTCGTATGTTTTCCAACTGAGGAGGAGAAATATTTTATGAAAATCCCATTCTGAGGCTACTGCCTCCCATCATTCCGCTATAGCAAATGGCCTTCTGCCATAGCGGTTCCGCTATAGCAGATAAAATACCACTATAGTGGAGTGACGTCAGCCTGAATGATTTTCAAAAGTATGAAATTTTCTATCACGTCACCCACTTAATACCAAAAATATTTAAATCATTCTCAAAATTTCACGACGTTGTAGTTACTAAAATAATAATGGGTCCGGTTGTTTCAACAGATACCAATTTATCCATCGTTCATCCCCGAATGATCCCAAAATGAAGAAAGCAAAAGGAACTAGCCTGTGACTCTTACTGTCCCAAATGATCGCGTAACTTAAGAACCTAGGCGATTTAGCAACCTTCCCTCAATTAGTTGTACCAACTCAATAAAAAAAAAATAGATCCCGCTCCTTTTGGGAATAAAAATAGATTCCCTCTGAGCTACTTGAATTCTTACGAAGTAACCTTTCCCGAGTACCCAAGAAATATGGGGTCTCGTGTCGTGTTGAAATGGACAAATTTGAAAAGACCTGCGAGAACTTTTCCTTTCCAAAAACTAATTTCCGTCTGCTATAGTGGACATTATATCGCCATAGTGCTTCCGTGATAGTAGTTGACAACAGGTTGAATTAGGGAGAAATAGATTCCACCCCTCATTCTCCCCATATTCCTTCCAAAAATACATATTCTCTCCCGATCACCTCTCTCCCGACGTTGAAATTTTTAGGTAAAAATTGTTTCTACTTGTTCCCTTACTTTCTTGCACGAATTTAGACATGATTTTGGTAGAAAACAAGGATTTGGGGTATACATTGTAGTGGGTTTTGAACTTGAACTTTAGGTTGGATTTTTGTTGGATTCCCGGAGCATGGATGCTTCCCTTATATTTACAGTGAGTTCAAGGCGTTATGGGCGTAAGGATTACACTATTTTTAGCCAAAAAGGGCCAAAATGGGGTAGGAAGTGAAGGGTTGTTCTTAAACACAAGTTGTGATTTTTACAGAATTTAGGGGTTATAATGCCCAAATCTTTGTAGAAAACAGTAATAGAATACTTTAGAAGCACTGATCTGTACTTGGATTGTTAAAAATGAAGTTTTGGGTCAAGGAGCGCCATGGTTGCACCCCTTGAAGGTCTAAACGATGAATACCGCTATAGTGGTTGGGCTTCGCTATTGCGGTTCCACTATGATAGTTATTTTTCTGCTATGGCAGTCCCGCTATGGAGGATGATCGTCCGCTATAGCGTAAGGCCGCGAACCAGTAGCTTTCCAAGCTGACACTTAGAAAAATTTCCCCCCTTTTCTAAATCCCTTTTGCCTTATCGAGTTCTAATCTAGTTTTCTTGCTACATTATAGGTTATACTTCCAATGGCTGAAGAACAATTGCTCGTGTATCCTTATGAGCGTTTCCCCGATGACGCTAGCGAGGAGAGGTTCTTAGATTACTAGAGATTGGTCTTTTGCTATGAAAGGGGGTGCAAGGTGATATGTGTGGATGGAAAATCAACCTCCTTCCATCGCAGAGTGCGAGAGTTCGGTTGGGAGTCCTTTCTAGTAGCTCCTCCTCCCGCACAGACAGGCTGGGTACAGGAGTTCTATGCCATATCCTACCATCCTTTGGGATGATCCTAACCCCACTATCCAAATCTGAGAGGTGGATGTCCCTGTGGACGCTCAGACTATCAATGAGGTGCTAGGAATGCCTCAAATCTCCAATGCTGCATATGAGGCCAAGTCAAGACCTTGGGACATGACATAGTTAAGATATACTTTGGTAGATGCAGAGTTCAGAGATCATGTCTACTGGCCTAGTCCCGAGGGCATCACTAGTGATTATTTCGGCTTATGCTAGGAGGTTGTTAAACTTGGTATCCCGGAGAATCCGCCCATCGGGCAACAAGACTAATGTGACCTATGCCCGAGCCCTGGTGATTGCTTGTGCATGCAGGGCATTATTATGAATGTGGGGGAACAAATCATCTCCGAGTGGAAGGAATTCTACCGGGGTCATAGGAAGGGCCCCTATCTTTCGAGCTTGGTGTCTGAATTGTGCAGGTGGGTTGGAGTGTGACCATACTGACTTGGAGGTGGCTATGGAAGACCCCTTCGACCCTGTCCGGGTGAAGGTAGTCTCTAAGAATAAGATAAAGGTGGACGAAACAGGGAGTAGTTAGCCGATCGAGGAGGCCGTCGATGATGATAACGACGACACCCCTGCCCCTTCCCAGCCTCAGCCCCCAATCACTAGCACCCATCTAGCGGAGAACCTAGCTGCGGTCAGGAGGTTCATGGAGGGCACTGCTGCTGCTGAAGGTATAGACCCACCCCTACTGCTCAGGACTTTGCTGCACTCTGAAGGGAGTTAGAGGAGGAGAAGAAGAAAAGGTATTTCCGGGACCGTATGTTTGCTCGGATGTGGAAAACCATCAAGTTCATGTTCTTTTGTGTTGCCCCGGGCCAAGAGCTTACCACCCTGGATCCCGAGGATAGGCAGGAGTTCCCTTTCTTGAGCGACGATGAGGTTTAGAACCTCCCCTCCCCCTTCATAATACATTTTTACTGCTTTTTGGGATTTACCCACGTTTGGGGCTTGTTTTAGACAATATTTCCCCTTCCCTTTCCCCTCGTTTTAGCACGTGGATGCTAGTTTCAGACATTATTTCCCTTTTTATGCAATACTAGATTAGTTCTTTAATTAATTTCCTTGTTTTTCCTTGCAATTCATACCTTACTATTGCGTTTTGAAGCCCCGAGATTGAATGAAAAATAGGGGAAAACAGGGCTGGTGTTCTTCCCTGCATCCATCTTCTATGGAGGTTGCCACTCAGCTACAACGGAACCTCTCTAATGGAGAAAATACCGCTATAGCGGGATCACCGTAGTGGTGCTGTCTGCTATGGCGGTCCCGACGGTAACAGTCCAAAAATTGGACTTTTCAGCAAAGTGTGCTTGTTCCCCTTTCCGGTTATCATTGCTAGTCCCATCGATCCTGCCATGGTCTTAGACTACCCCCAAGACCATTCCTGGCAATGCACATATCAAAACTCAGCATCAAAAAGTCACCAATCACAAAATATTTACGAAGGACAATCGTTCCCAATAATACCTTCCCGCTATTACACACGAATAACTCCCTTGTTCCCATGGTTCCCAACCAAGTCTCAACCGTCCTGAAATCAAAGTTTCCCCACAATCACAATTTCCATCCCCTTATCATCTTAACCAATGATAATTTCTTTTCTTTTTAAAAAAATGTGATACAAATTCTTCAATCAATACATTTAACAGTTATGCACATACCCAAGATACACTACTTTCAACTAATGACCCTCCGCAGACTCAACATTCATATCAAGGTAACCAATTACACACAATTTAAGTAGGTCCTACAAACACAATAATTCACAACATTTCAACCTACCATCATATAAGAAAATTAGGGAAAGCATGAAAATAACCAATATAATTCCATCCTCCAATATCACATCACCCTTCTAAACTACAATCCAAACCTCAACCCTTCCTGGTTCTTCCGCTGCCAACTCTCTCATCTCAAGACTTTTGAATCCCACTAGCCTTATACTTCCCAAGTCTAACTAGCCTTAGACTTACCAAATCACGCTAGCCTTAGACTTCCAAAGTCACACTAGCCTTAGACTTCCCAAGTCACGCTAGCCTTAGACTTCCTAAGTCACACTAGCCTTAACCCAACCACTAATTCCAACCCTAACTGCCTCTCTATTATCCTAGTCAACTCCCCCATGACTATGCATCTAGAAATAACCCCATCCTTTTCAAACCAGACCCACTACCCTCATGGTGCTACTCAGGAGTATTTGGACCCCATAAGGGTACCTAGGCAATTCCCCAGTATGACAATACCAACTAGTAGTACGACACATGTCTCTCAGTCATTCCCCTAGCTTACTAGTCACCTATGATCCACTCTTATAACCATGGTCAACAATCCATAATAAACAATAATTATACCCCATTATATATCCCGAACCCACCCTGGATCCGCTCTAGACAACACCTAAGTGTCAAACATATGACCCGATCTACCCCAAGATCGAACTCGCAATATAATATAACACGCCGGTCTACACCATCACTAAACTCACAGATCAATATAACAACCCGACCTCTAAAGGACCAAAATACAATATCACAATTATAAAAACAGCCCGGTCCACTCATGGAACCAAATTAAGTACACAATGCAATAAGTAAACTCGTACCAAGCGTGGTACCTAAGCCAACCTTTAGTATATCCCGTACCAGGCATGGTACCCAAGCCAACTGTTAGTATATCCCGTAACAGGAGTGGTTCTCGAGTCAACCATTAGTATATCACGTACCAGGCATGGTACCCGAGCCAACCAAATGTCACATAAATCCACAGTCATAAACAATGAACAATCAACAATTGTAAACCAACAAAAAATAACACCTAGTTCATTTGACAAGTCTGAAAACAAGGCCTTTGGACATTCAGAAATCATTCCCTAAGAAATGCAAACCATACAACTACTTAGATAAGGTACACAAACATACAATGCATACAGGAATCAATAACCATCACCTACCTTTTCCCCGGGTACATAACTTAGCCCTGACTCCCGTCCGAACACTAAATCCCGTTCACCCTTTATTAACACATCTTAATAACTACATTGGTTTTGAACCCTTTCCGTAGATGTGGAAGACCACCCCTTAACTTTGGTGATTCAGCCACTCCCTACTTTTCCTACCCATGTGGTCAAACCTTGTCTAGGAATTCTCCATTTTCATTACCCATTTAGTTACCCAAACCTTTTCCGGCTCCCCGAGCTTCCAGACATCCCAGTACCTGAAATTCTATCATTTTCCCATACCAAGACAACATGAACAGCCCACCATATATATTTTATCCTCCCACCATTCAATCAATCGATTCCTAGTTCACACATAACCAACACTGAATCCACCAGACTCCGTGCCCGGAGGCCTGATCGTGGATTCTCCTTTTCAACTATACAATAGTACAAATATAAATAGGTCTATCTACTCAAAGTGGAAACCTATCATACCTGGACGCCAAGCAGCTGCAAGGATGCATTTCTAGCTCCGTGAAGTGTTCTCGGCTGAATGGCGATCCTGGAATCAGTTCTTCCATGTCCCTTCAGCCATAATCCCTATTCTTTATGGCTCCCAAGCCTTGGAGCATCTTAGGAGAGTTTTTAGAGAAACCCTCGTATGTTTCCCAACTAAGAAGGAGAAATCTTTTATTAAAATCTCATTCTGAGGCTACTGCCTCCCGTCATTCCGCTATAGCGGATGAACTTCTGCCATAGCAGTTCTGCTATAGCAGATAAAATACCGCTATAGAAGAGTGACGTCAGCCCGGATGATTTCTAAAAGTCTGAAATTTTTCATCACGTCACCCCACTTAATACCAAAGATATTTAAATTGTTCCCAAAATTTCACGATGTTGTCGTTCCTGAAATAACGATGGGTCCGGTCGTTACACCTCTATTTGTATATCATGCAGTTCATGCTCCCCCTATTCCTTAAGTGATTTCCATTTATGATATGGTAAATAGTAGTGAAGGAAGCTAGGTAAAGTCTAAGAAGTGAGAAAATGGATGCTCATTTAATGGTGGCTACAGTGTGTTTATATCACCTAAGCTATTAAGTGTGGTTAAAATATGATGTAAGGTTCAGTTATGTGTGATAGTAGATGGGAATATATGGTGTGTCTCCTTGTGAAAGTATGAGAAGCTATTGATTTAAGGGATGCTGGGTGAAATTGTTAGATAGTTTTAACAACCAAGAATCCATGGAGTGATCATAGTAGTAGACTTAACTGTTGTGTGGATATACATGTGGAAAATTGCATTATGTGACTAGTGACTTCTTGTTAGCTCGAGGTTGGTTGTTATTATAATGAGAAGCAAGTAATATTCTTGGGGATAACTCTAGATGCAAAAAAGACTTTGTCGAGTTTTAAAACAAACCTAAAAGCAGATCGAAGTTCGATGATGAAAGTTCCTAAAGGAAAATAGAATCTAGGATCCCGTAAGTTCAGACTAACATGATCACATTAGATGTGGCATTTGGTTTTTCCAAGTTAGGCTTAAACCTTTTAAGTATACAGTTAGACTCAGACTTTAGTAACTATATGTTCCATTGTGAGAATCATAGGTTGCAAATGATGAATTGTAGTTTTTCAGAAGAGGAAATGTGGTTGAAAAGTTTTGCTAAGCTCGAAGGCTGTCAGTCGTATCATTTAAGGCAAGAGTAATCATGTTATTACTCAATGTTCAACATACTAATGTTTCATGTCATGTAGCTTCAGATCGAATGAGACTTATATCCAAGTCCATGTCATTCATACTCTATGAACCCATATCAGATGACTACTATACTAACCATGTTAATATTTCATATCCAAATGACTCATATGACTCGTGCCTACGATTCCTTTCCTTAGCATGTTATGAGATTCCCCATAAGTTTCATAACGGTGGGGGTATTTTTAGCCAGATAGTATAATGAGAGATAAACTTAGCTAATTAACGAAAGTAGAGAGATATTTTTGACCCTTTTCCCTTTTTGTTATGTTGCGACTCTTTGCATCCTTTTTTTTGTCCTTAAATATTCTAGTGAAAGATACAAAAAGATTATATGGATTATATGTATAAAGAAATATTGTATATAAAGAAGGACTTAGACACGCCTATGTTATATATATATATATAAGATTATATGCTTTGTGATTATTACTGAGGTTTGAACTGTCAACACTAGCTCCTTTCTTTGGAAACAAATATTGTATTTGATAATTTAATGTAATTGAGATACTTCGGTAAGAAAAATGATGGAAAATTCCGTGAACATATATGAAAGTCAAGGGCATTTAAGGATTACAATTAAAAGAATGTAAAAGAACATTTAGTAACTTCTGCATGTGATTTCCACAAATACTTATGGATACTTCCATAATTTTTTTTGGCATATGTTCATCCTTGAAAAAATTATTTTTTTAATTATCTATAGTTAATTTGAAAAAATTTAAACATACTAATAAGAGAATAAACTTATGACAGAATTAGAAGTTTAAGCCTTATATATAGATTGGACTAACCAAGTTTGGGGCAGAACAAACTCGATCAAAAATAATTCGGAGAATCTATGAACTAACACACATTAAAAACTCTGAAAAATCATGAATTCCTTTTTTGTTGCCCTAAAAAGCCAAAGAAGCATAGAAAAGCTATTAGTATTTGTAACAGAGTTGGTCACAAATTTTTAAAAAAATCTATGGAAAAACACACACCAAAAACTCTCAAAAATTATGAATTCTTTTTTGTGACACCAAAATGCCAAAAAGGCAACATCAATTATAGAAAAGGTATGCGTATTGGTCACTAAGCCATTTCCGATAGTTTCATCAAATTTGGAGCAAACAAAGTCGGTAAAAAAAAATTAAAAAATCTATAGATTAAACGCACACTGAAAATTCTCAAAAATCCTGAATTTTTAATGAACCCAAAATGCTAAAAAAGTGAAATCAATCATAGCTAAACTACGAGTATCTGTAAACAAGCCATTTCGGATGGACCCATCAAAATTACTAACCACCGTTGCTTCATATATTTATTGACCCACTAAATTTTAACTTTTTTGGTCTTACTTTTACTTTCCTGCCTATGAATACCTCCATTGTACAAGTGTTTATTCACAATTCTAAATTGCAATCTTTCTTATTACTAAAAAAATATTTTCAATCTTTTTTACTCATTCAAAGAGACTATGGCTCGCTCCATTTGCTTCATGGCATTTCTTGTCTTTGCAATAATGCTCTTTGTTGCCTATGGTTTGTATTCATTATTTATTCCTCTACAACCTCATAGTAATAATAATAATAATAATAATAATAATAATAATAATAATAATAATAATAATAATAATAATAATAATAATAATAATAATAATAATAATAATAATAATAATAATAATAATAATAATAATAATAATAATAATAATATGTAATATTACTCTATTTTATTGGTGAAAATATTACTTTATTTCTTATTGTGCAATTACTCAATTACACAATTCTGCTTTTTATAAATGAAAATAAAAATAAAAATAGAAGAGGGTTAGGTTCTCTGAATATATCCGAAAATCATAATAAAAAATATAATTAAGTAGGCAACGAGTCATTCAGATAAAACCTACAGAGTTGAAATAATGTAGAATTAAGTTATAATAACGATCACCGAGTTACACTTTTTGCTGATTTTTTCAAATAATTTGTTTGTTTGATTACCACATACATTTTTAAGTGTATGGTCTTCTCTTTGATGTATTTACTATTGAGTGTGTCATGACCTAAATCAGTCGTGAGTGACACTCATACTAAATCTCCCGATGGGAGAACTAACTAATCTCATAAACCATCCCACATTTAGTAAAATCAGGCAATTAAATCAATTTCATTAAATAAAATAATGATTAATATCTCATAAGAACAAGTATGCGGAAATAAACCATTCCTAAAATCTGAAAGTCATCGTATCAAAAGTCTAATAATTGTCTAAAAGAAAGGGATGCAACCCCAAAACGTAACTAACATCTAAGTTCGAAATAATGGACCAGAAAATAAGTGAAGAACTCATGGTATCCCGGAAGATGCAGCTCACCCTTGAATTCGAATACCGTCTGAATCACAACTGAGGTCTCAAAGAAGTCACCGAAAAATGCTCCGTACTCAACAAAAGAATAGCACGCACAGTATCAATACACAAAAATAATGGTGTACTGGTAGGGTCATCGGCCAACCCAAAATGAAAAATGTAAACACATAACCATAAAGTAGTACAACAAGACAACCATGATACTCAATCATGCAACTCTACTCGAATTTTATAACACTTACCTTGTAACAAGTACCACATGAAGTTCAGTCAATATGAGTCAACAAGAATAACAAATCAAGTTGGACTATGACCACCAACAAGACTCCAAGTCAACAATTCTGACTGAACAATCATATAAATCATGTCACAACTACACAAGTAATAGAAAACACAAAATTGTATCACATCTTGCAAGTGACTCGGACCACCCAAGGATCCTAAGACAATAACTATGACAATTAAAATGCATCCCAGTTTACTTAAAGGAACTACCTTAGCAATTAATCACATCAACCCGGTCAACTCAAGGAACGAACATGTATATCAAGTAAGCAGTTAAGCCTGGTTCACTCAAGGAACCAACATGGATATCACGTAAGCAGTTAAGCCTGGTTCACTCAAGGAACTAACATGTATATCAAGTAAATGGTTAAGCCCGATTTACTCAAGGAACTAACATGGATATCAAGTAAATAATTAAGTCCGGTTCATTCAAGGAACCAACATAATTAAGAAAATACATAATCTCTGGTTCACTCAAGGAACTGTCACACTCACCTAATACCTGTACACACATGCTAAGGGTCTTATGGTCATCCACTAGCCATGACCTGCATAAGATGAGCTCTTTTCCATGTACCAAATCCCATACATAAAGTGTCTGCCAGCCTTATATTAACCAATCCTGTGGAGATGTTCAAATATCGATATATTACTCAATAATGATAGAAATCAAAACAATCATGATCCCAATTATAACAGAAACAATACTTGTAAAAATAATCAAGCTTTCAATTAAATAATCATTGCATAAGATTAACATTTAGGATATCAAATTGTGAATCACTTTTCTTGAATATGCATTGTATAAGAAATACTAAGGAATAGGTATCATGTACAGATAACACTCATTGGATTTTAACTATATTTAAACCATCACCTACCTCAATCTAAGCCTGAAATGCTCTACTGAACTCGAGCTTTTCCATTTCTTGCAACCTTAGCTTGATTATTTTAACAATATATTTAGTCATTATTAAATGGCATCTCATTTCGGGTTATGGAAACTGTATATTAGACCCGAGTTAAAATATATGACTTATATAGATTGATGGGAGTTTTCATGTTTAGGTGCTCGAGCATGGTGTTTGGATGGATAAAACATATTTAACCTTGCTAATTGGGTGGGAAATTACTGTTACGAGTATTGTGGACCTTGTACCTAATTGTTTATGTTTATATTATGGTTTTTAATCCTAGATAACTGGATTTTGGATGGGTTCTTAGAGCTGGTAATGATTATGTGTAAAGGGGTTGCTAGGTCATAGTGAATTCCTCGGGTTGGTATAATGAAGGAAAATGGGACGAACAAGAAGGTACTGAGTTTATGGTATTAAGGGATGGACTCCCTGTGGATGCGGGTGTATTCCTAAAAGATTTTAGGATTTGAGTCATACAAATTAAGCTACTTAGTTGAATAAGCCGAGAAATCTATCTTCACACAGGCAACCAAAAGCTAGGAGAATGAACCATAGTTATTGTGGTAGGTGATGGTTGTTGTAATTCCAAATTTGTAATGTGTGCATAATAAATCTATCATTAGTTTTACTTACACCATGTGTGTTCAAGGAAAAAGGGAATAAATGTTAGTAATATCTTAAGTGTCAATCTCATGCAATAAACTTGTTTTAAGAGCTTGTTAGTTGTACAAGTGTGGTATGTATTCATTATGATTGTGATTCTATGATATCTGTGATTTTTCAGTTGGCTCGGGTACCACGCCTGGTACAGATTCATGGTTAGCTCGAGTACCATATCTGATAAAGGTTTATTCATCAGTTGACTTGGGTACCACACATGGTATATATTTATTTATGATTGGCTGGGGTACACACATGTTACGTGTTTGATTGTTGTTATCTGTGTTGGTTCTATGTGTAAACCAGGCTTATCTATTGTGATGTTATTACTATAGGTTAGTCCATAAGTGGCAGGGTTGGTATGTCTAGGTGCTAAGGTGGTTCCTTAAGTAAACCATGGTTGCATTCTAAGTGCTATAGGTGGTGTCCCAGAGATCTTTGGGTGGTCCACGTTGCTTGAAGAATGTGTCATAATATCATGTAGTCTATTACCTTGTGGGTTGGGACATGGTTATATGGTTTTTGAGTTAGGTTATTGACTGGGATGTCTTACGGGTAGTCTATTGACTTGACTAAGAGCTGGGGGTCAGGGTTATTGAGTTAGGATATTGAGTGAGAGTGAAAGGCCCACTACGGGGATAGCTGGCTAATTGGTAATAGGGCTGATGATTGGAAGGTATCTCTAGTTTTTGGTAGCGTGGGTAGGCTTGGAGTGTCTAAGGTTTATAAGGGTCAGCATATGATCAGGTTAATAGAGTGAGGTGTTCTCTAATGTTTGAGTTAGCAACGGAATAGGGTAATGAAGCTTGGGGAAGAGTGAATGGAATTCACGGGCAGCATATCTGGGTAGTAGGAGTTGTTGATAAGTGACCCTGACTGTATAACTTTCAAGTTGTAAGCTTTCTTTTGGATATTTACATGATGTTATGTGGCAGATTCGGGTCGACTGATGATGCCTACCAGTACGTGTTGTTTGTACTAATACTACTCTTGCTATGCCTTTTGGGTATACAATAGTTGCAGGATCAGTTGATGTTTCCTAGGTGAAGATGATGGTGATCCCATCAGCTTCTACTCATCTCTTCCTACGGTGGGAGCTGTGTCTTATTTTTGTCTATCCTTTTAGTAGATCTTGTACCTTTTTAGACTAGTTCCTAGGGAGGGGTTCAATTGTATTTTGAAAAAATTTCATTGTAATCAAAGTTTTGATATTGTATTTTATTTTACTAAGACAAATTTTCATATTTCTTATTTACTTCTGCATACCTATTTTAATCGAGTGGTAAGGGTTCTGATGATTCTCAAAATCACTCTTCTGAAGGAGGTGGTAGCGATCGTCAAGCAAAGCAAAAGTAATCCAACAAGTGTCGGGGTCGAATCCACGGAGAGTGGAGTGATGATTCGCTAAGAGATCATCGAGAAATATCACTAAGAGAGTAAATGCTCAAACAACTTAAAAATAAAGATTGGGAGAATTGGAAAGGGAAATTTACGTAGAAATTTTGATTTCAACACAAAAGTATAATGAAAACACGAGATTTGTAATCAGTGAGAATGAGACTAGGGGTATGCTTCCGATGGGATTCTACAAAGGGTTAGAATACTTGATTAATTATTCAAATTCTTGATTAATGATACAGATAGCATTGGTTTTAGTTATATTTGGTAACCTCTCGATCCTCCAAATATATATCCTATGGTCTTTTCTCAAGCACCATAATTTTAACATAAGCCAGCCAATTCAATAGCTTGGGAAAGTCATACTATTTCTAGCTTAGACTCTTAGATGAGAGTTTCCATCGATTAAGCAATTTCTAGCCTCAATTTAAGATGAAAATCTCAAATTTCAACTATTGTATTCCTATATGAATTATGAATCCCTCTTTCAAGCAAGAACACAATTAAAAAAACTCAATTAATATTGGCAACCATCAATTTTATGATTAAAACTTGAGGAATTCAATAGACCCATATCAATTCATCAATTATGAGCATAATTAAGCAAGACCCACACCCAAATTCAAATATCAATCATACACATACCCCTAGACAAGGAAATTAGTTCCTTATACTAAGGAAATAAGAAGATATACCAATTGGGTAACTCATACTTCTATTCATATTTAAGCCAAAATCTAAATCTAAGCTTAATTTAGTACAAAAATGGTGAATTCTAAGTGTAGAAGATGAAGAGAAAGAGTACTCTCAATATCTTCCTTGGAAACAAATCTCTATTCAAAACTATCCAACTATCTATGAAAAACTATCTGGTACACAACCCAAAATGGGTTTTAGAAGCTTCCCAAAATGTCACTTGCCATTTGACAAAAATTCCATTCGGGCATGGTGCGACGCGATATGCTACACGATGTGCGGTCGCACCACGTGTTTTATGCATTGCATATCTCTTTGTCATCCAACCAGTGATGTCAGTTGATTCTGTGGTGATGTGCAAAGGGAGATGAAAACCGCACACCGCATTGTGTGGCTGGCATGTCGGTTGCACCTCTCAGCAGATTCTTTTTTTTTATCACCTTCACACTTCAACTCTTTTTTGAGCTCTTTGGGTTCAATTTATTTGTTTTCTACTTTTGATCAAGAGTACCTATATTTTCATCAATAAAGGCAATAATTACCTCTAATTCTCATCAAAATATGACAATAATTTATGAATAAAGGCTCAATTAATTGATAAATTACCAACTTATCAAATCCCTAAACTTGAACTATTGTTTGTTCTCAAGCAAGATACTCACAAAGTAAGGAATAAATTAGGTTCTAAAACACACAGGGTGCACACATTATTAATCTAAACTCTACAACTAAGAAAATAACAAAAAAAAGACTCAACCACAATGCTCATCTCAATTTGGACCACCCTCTTCTCAAGGCAATTGCTCATTTCAAAACGTTTATCAAAAGGACTTATTTTCTCATTCAAAAAACAAGGGAATTTTTCATTCAAAACAAGATTTTTAAGCTTCTCAAGTCATTGGCAAGGTTTGCCTCCAGATTCGCCGTACAACTTGTCTCATTCATTCTTCTCAATTGAAATAGAGACTTCATCATTCCTTCAAGTATGCGATGCCACTCACCACAAGAGAGAATCCCACATACAATCATGCAATTCACAATAAAAAAAATTATAAGAGAACCAAGAAGACTCTCACTCTCTCAAAAAAGTTCGAGTGCACACGTATTGAACCATAGGCTTGCTATTTATGTAATTCACCACTAGCTCAAAAACACTAAGGACTTGCGGGTTACGATGTTGGATAGGGTTAAGGTGAGGATTGCATTTGGCTCAAGTGACTAAACCTTACTAACGCTACTTTTCATCATTCAAAACACCGCTCACATTTTCGAACAATAACTTCACCTTATTTCTCCCTCACACCCAAGGTTTCCCTTCAACTTGATCATTCACTTTCTTTTATCACCTTTACTTGGTAGCACCAATTCCTTCCTTTCTTTTCATTTTGTTTATTTCATTGGACAATTTAAAGCAATTTTTTATTTAGGCATATGGTACTACTTTGTGTTGAAATACACCCTTTTCTTCTCAACATTGGTGTATGCACCCCCAAACTTAGGCTTTTAGCCTACATTTCCCTTTTGAGCCATTAGGGATAATGGATGCAAAAATCGAGGTTCCAAGAAGGGTCAATGTTTCAAACAAGGTGCCAAAGAAAGGTCACAAGCTCAAAGGGGCTTACTAGGGTCAATGTAAAGGAAAGTCAATGTGGGTGACGTGACTTATTCAAAGAGGGTCTAAGGTCATCTTCCAAGCTTGGTTACATCTAGGATTTTGCCTTGAATCACATTCAGGGCAAGTTCTAGACAAGACATGCACACAAGAACTACATACAACCTTACCACACAAGGCATCACAACACAAGAATTCCATAATTAGTCTCACAATCAATTGGAAAAATTACTTTTGACAAGCTATTCTGAGTTGTTTTACACACTCATTTATGAATCGATCAAGCCAAATAGGGAGTGTGGAAGTCATGACAAGGGAATTCTTTACTCAAAATCATTTTCCCTCTTTCCTTCAATTGCAAAAAAAGTTCTTGCCAAGATTTTTTTTGGTGGATCCATTTCGAGACAAGCAAAAAACGAACTCAATTTTAGACTAAAACTTAATATTTTCCTTTAAGAATGTCACTTTTCAATATATCATAAGAAAACACCAACCCGGTTTGACACAAAAATAAACAAAGAAAACAAAATAAAACAAAAATAAAACAGACAATTTGCTCCTTGAGAAAGAACTGTGGTATGAAGAAAACCCTTGGAGTTTATTCACTAATCTACTATTAACAAGGCGATAAAATTTTTAAAGCGCTCATGAATGATTTGAAATCGAGCCTCGGTGTAGGCATTAAGCGCATTTTTAAGGCACGGGTAGTGAAATAATTAAACGTGTAGGACCAACACGACATTCATATTCATAACATCAATTGATAAATCAAGCCCGACAAGAGAACAATTAAGATATAAAAACCACAAATAAATGTTTATACATGCCTCACAGTGGCTTAATTACTACTTACACTCCCCAACTTAAGCAAAGCATAGCCCCCGATGCGCAATAGTATACAAAAAGATGAACTACAAGGACTCCCTGGTGGATCAAATGATGATGGCAATGTTTTCATGAATAAACATGGTAGTGGGTCCTTTAGGGCCGAGATGGTGATGGTGGAGGGATGTATGCATGCTCCGGATCTATTTGAACTCCTTCCACTGTGGGAATCTATGGGTCCTCCCAAACCTGAAAGAGGCCATAAGGACCTATAATCTCCCAGTTGTCTAGAAGAGTCATTAACTCATGGTATGAAGGAGGAAGAGCAGCCCAGCTAGGCCTAGGCTGACGGTTCCAGTGTGCTACATGAGATGAGTGGCGCTCCAGGTGATGATGGATGGGTGGCTCAGTGATCTCAGGGATAGTCTTGATTGGATCACATACTTCTTGAATCTCAGATGTTTTCATATCATTACTTAGGTCCCAATCTGTGCACCAATCATCAGGAGGGCTATGAGTCTTAGGTGGGGACCCTGAAGTAGTGGATGGTACACTGAGATCCTGATTAGGGACCGTTGGTATAGTTTATGGTACTACTTTCTTGAGCTCCTGAACATCCACCTCCATGGTGTCAATTCTAGTACAAAGTTTGCTTACGCTTGTCACTACCAGCTTTAAAGCTGCTTTGATAGCGGATTGAATCATGCCTGGAATATCCCTAGCTAGTTTGTGCAACCTCTCCTTGTTATGTCGAGCAAGGTGAGAAAACTTGAGCAAACTTCTTGAAGCTACATGTATAGGAGGAGCTGGGTGACTGGTGTCTAACACTCCATGAGTGGGAGGTGAATCTTCCATATGATCATAAGCAATGCTTCCGGTATGTTCAGTGTCTGCCATTGTGTTTGGGCATTGGGCAAAGGTGTCTTTTCTTGATATGTGTAGCATCCTTGTCCCTCTTGGTATCCAAACAAACCATGCCATTTGCTCGGCAAACTTTGTCCAGTGTTCGAAATAGAGTACATTGCTCTCGGAGACATAGATGACAAATGAGAACATGAAAGGCCATGGAAGTGGAATCATGTCTAGCTCGTTTCTTGAATTGTTCAGCGATGATTTCTCCCTCATTGACACGAACGTCAAACATGATGCATGCAATGAGAATGGCCACTTCTATTATCACCTGGGTTGTGTGATGAGTTGGAATCAACCTTGTGCACATAAAATTTAACCACATCCGAGCTTCAAATTTGAGGTCCGCTCGACAGATATGCCCCTTTGAAACTGCCAAAAAAGGCTCCCCTTCGGCAATGACACTCACCACCTAAGCATATTGATCATCCTTTGTGGCTAATAGTTGGGAAACTCTATTTTGTTCTTGGGTCATCATCCCATACTATAGAATTAATGGCCTCTAGTTTCAGGCATAGTAGTTTGCTTGTTGGACATTTGTGTTTGAGGATATCCTGTCTTGCCCGATAATAAGCATAGAACTCCCATACCAATTCAGGGACATAAGGACCAGGAGTTTCAGCAAATTGGTCCCAGACCCTTCTGTGGAATTGCTCGGCTATATTTGGGAAGTCATCTTGAAGGCTTCGACATCAAACCCTGCTTCCTCCAAGAAGGAGAGCTTATCACGAAAAGTGATGTAGAAGGCCTCTATCCCTTCAAGGCCAAATCAAATTTTCGACTCTGATGGTCCCTTTTTTTGCAGAGGGGCACCCAGATTTTTAGATGTTGAAGCTGGACTATCGATATGTCTTTTTGAACGGAGTCTGTTAGAAGTCATTATCCTGTAATTGGATGGAAGTACGAGGCACCACGCATCAAAGTAGAAGCAAAATCTTTTTGTATTTTTGAAATATTAAAAAGAAGAAAAGCTAAAAGAAGTTATCTAACTAAAAAGAAATGGAATGCAAAAGAGAAGAAAAACAAATTAGGTGACTGATGACATGTGCGAGTCACGTGCGGACCGCACTTGACAAAGTGCATTGCACGTAGCTTCACACATGTTATCAGAAATTGACATGAAATCTGCTTTAGGGTGTGAAGGCAGGTGCGATTTGCACCAGACATTGTGCGTGTCGTACAGGCCTTCGCCCTTCAACTCAGTGAACTGGCAACATTTATCGCAATGTGCAATGCCTTGTGAGTTTCGCACATAGAGATCTGCGCATCGCATATGAAATGCACAAGGAAATAGTTGGAATTTTTCAATTCCTTGTTTTCATGTGTGTTATGTATGTGACTCATAGAGCAATATCTGTGGAATGCATGGGCAACAAGCTAGAACACCAATTTTTAATAGGGCCTAAACATGGTTTGATCAAAACCCAAGTTATCCGGGTATTCAGACTTCCCCAAAAAACTCAAACACATACACATTTTAACTACAAGCTTAACGATTTCTCTTAAGAAGGATGTTAACCAATCTATCATCGGGAATATCAAGCCTTCATGATAAGCACATAGGCACATTCATTCGCACAGTAATTCACTCCCCTCTACCAAAGTGCTCACTGTATAATCATTATTCAATTGAAACACCATAGGGGAACAGTGGTAACAACAATTTCACCCCAATCAACATGATTCAATAAAAAACTTGTGAAGATGATGATTTTCCCTTAAGAATGACATCACCCAATCTATGATAGGGCCAAACCATGCATCAACTCAAGTGGGTTACTCAGACTTCACCCAAAACATGAATATTAGGGCTAAAAACTAACAAAAAACACATGCATTATCACAAAAACCAGATCTACCAAGTTTATCACAAGAAAAATCAATGATATACCCCATAATTAGGGTTTCAAAAATTTTGGATCTCACACACAATAAACAAGTAAGATTAACTAAGCATGTTTCACAATAGGTGTTCCCAATCTTCTTAAAAACATAGATTTAACGTTGGGGAACTTACCACAAGTAGAGAAGAGGGAGGAAAAAGCAAAAATTTAAAGCTTTTGGGGTGCCAACAATGGTGACCCAACTCTTGACCAAAAACAGACGCGACAGCGACCGGTGGGTAGCGTTGGTGACGGAGTTTGGGTGAGAAGGGAGAATATTTGTGAGAAGTTTGAGGGATTTGGAGGATTTTAGGAGAGAATTATGGCAGTATAATGGAGAAAAGAGGTGGGGGTGAAAGTTTATAGGGAGAAAAGAAGAAGAAAGGTCGCAAGTCAGTTTTTGTGTTAGGTCGGTCAATGGGTAGGTCAACCAAAAATATTTAAACTTACCTGAGTGCGCCGCGATGTGCGATTTAGACCTACCAATGTGTGGGTCGCACATCACTTTGCACGTGATGATTTTTCTCACATCTTTGACCAACTTTATGATTCATGGTGCGACGGAGGTGTGACGCGCATAATGGGAGGTACAATTTCCACCACCCATTGCTCGTCACCTCTAAACTTTCTTTTTCTTCCCAGACCAATAGTTTAGGTGTGCGGTGCCATGTATGACCCACACAATGGGGTGTGCAAACCGCACGACACTTCACAAATGCCATCATCTCTTTCCTTCACTTAATCATTTTTCCATCTTCATGCATTCCTAAAAACAAACCAAAAAAAACAAAAGATAACAAAAATAAAAAAGTAAAAATACTTGGGTTGCTTCCTGATAACGCTCAAGTGTACTCTCTGAGATGGAGGTATCGGAGATCGTTAAGCAAAACAAATTTATATTATCCGACGAAAGTCAGAGTCGATCCTACAAGGAATTGGTGACTAGCCAAGCCGATTGTAAAGAAAATACTTCACAACGAGAGTAGTTTGTTTGCAATAATAAAAGTAAAGGATTGGGGGAGAATTGGGAAATCTGTCATAATTCACAATTCAAAGTAAGACAATAAAGTAAAAGCATGTGTAAACAATGAGAGAGGATGACTAGGGATGTGTGTCAAATGAGACTCAAACACAGGTTAGGGTGATGGCTCATTTATATAAATTCTCGCTAAATAACATGGGTAGAATTGGTTTTAAGCATGATTATTCACATTTCGATCTAACAATCATATAATCAATAGTCTTATTTCAAGAACCATTTATTTAAACATTAAACAACCAAGATATGCTTAGGGGGGTCACACTATCTCTAGCTTTAGACCCTTAAATGGGTGTTTTCGGCAAATTAAGCTATTTCTAGCCTTAGTCTAGGTGGAAGCCCAAGTACCCACTAGAAATTTCACATCCGAAATTGTGAACTCCTTTCTCAAGCAAGAACACAACCAAGTTAATTAAATCAATGTTTTCAACCACCAATTTTAGAGTTAAAATATGGTGAAATCATTAGACCCATGTCATATTAGCAATTATAAATACAAATTAGCAACACCCATACCCATTTATCAAGCACCCATTATCAACACATCCCTAGACAAGAGATTTATCTACTCATTCTAAATGAATAAAGAACAATACCAAATGTGTAAGTCAAATTCCCTTTCGTTCAAGCTAAATACTCAATATCCAAGCTCAGTTGTTACAAGAATGGTGATTCCAAGAGTTATGAAGAAGGAATTAAAGTGAAACCCTCCTCTTCTTTCTTGGAGAGAAAACTTGCTCACTACTCAAAGATTATTCAATTCTAAAAGTGTTCAAAAAACTATATAAAAAATTTGCCTGAAATGGGTTTTAGAATGTTCCCAAAATGTCACACCAAATTGGACAAAAATGCCCTTCAAGAGCTGTGCGGCACGATGTGCGATTCACACGTCTTGATGTATGCATCACATAGCTCTATTCAGTGGACCAGTGACTTGACTTGATTTGAGAGCTCCATGCAAAGTGGGGTGCGTTTCGCACTAGGCAATGTGCATGTCGCACTGCGACCGCATTCCTTAACAGATCCTTTATCTAACTCTGAGATTCATGCAGTGAAAGGTGGGACCGCACCAATGACTGTGCATGTCGCACGAGGTCCGCACCCTTCGGAAAAATCTTCATCTTGTTTGATCACTTCACACTTCAACTCTTTTTAGGCTCTTTTTGGGTCCATTTCCTTGTTTTCTATCTTTGATCAGAAGTACCTGCATACACATCAATAAAGGCCTTAAGAACCTCTAAATCTCATCAAAGCAATATACTCACAAGGTAAGGAATGAATTATGCTCTAAAATTCAACCAAGGCACAAAAGACTACTCTATTCTAAAAACTAAGAAAAATATTAAACAAAAAGACTCAACTACAATGCTCATCTCAATTTGAACCACCACATTATCAAGGCAATTGATCATTTCAAAACCTTTTTCAAAAGGACTTCTTTTCTCATTCAAAATCAAGGGAATTTTGTCATTCAAAACAAGACATTAAACTTCTCAAGTCATTGGCATGGACTATCAAGGTTTGTCTCGAGATTCGCCACACAACTTGTCTCATTCATTCCTCTCAATTGAAATAGAGACTTCATGTTTCAATTCGAGTGCATGATGTCATTCACCACAAGACAGAATCTCACTCACGATCATGCAATTCACAAAACAAAGGAATTATAAGAGAACCAAGAAGACTCTCACTCTCTCAAGGAAGTTCAAGTGACCACATGTCGAACCATAGGCTTTCCCTTCATGTAAATCGCCACTAATGTAGGGTGGCCAATCTAAGAATCACTAAGGACTTGCGGGTTACGATGTTGGCTAGGGCTAAGGTTAGGATTGCATTTGGTTCAAGTGACTCAACCTCCCTAAAGCTCTTTCTCATTACTTTGAACACCGCTCACATTTTTGAAATTTGGGCTTCACCTTATTTCTCCCTTACACAACCCAAGCTTTTCCCTTTCAATTTCGATCATTCAACCTCCTTGTAACACCTTCATTTGGTAGCACCCATTCTTTTCTTTTCATTTTGCTTATTGAATTTTGGACTTTTGGAGCAATTTTCAATTCAACATACGGTGCTACTTGCACTAGAAGTACATTCCTTTTCTTCTCCAAATTAATCACATACACCCCCAAATTTAGGCATTTTCCTATGTTGTCTTTTCATCCCCCCCTCCCCAAACTTAGACTTTAGCCTACGTTTCACTTTCAAGCAGTTAGGGATGACGAGTGCAAAGATAGGGGTTCTAAAAAGGTTAAGGTGTTAAACAAGGTGCCAAAGAACAGTTATAAGCTCAAAAGGGTTAACTAGGATTCATGTTGAGGGAAGTTATTTGGGTGAAGTGGCCATCAAAAAGGGCCTAAGATCATTTTCCAGGCTCAGTCACACCTAGAATTTTGCCTTGAATCACATTCAAGGCAAGTTCTAGATGACACATACGCACAAGAATAAAGGTAAAGCCTCACTACACAAGGCATCATGCCACAAGACTTCTTTTATTAGTCTCAAGATAAATTGGGACAAATGACTTTTGACAAACTATTCCGAGTTCATTACACACTCATTTGTGAATCGATCAAGCTAAAATGAGAGCGTGCAAGTCATGACAAGAGAATGCTTTCTTCAAAAATTCATTTTCCCTCTTTCTTTTCCTTTTCAAAAATGTCCTACCAAGAAAAAAATTTGGTGGGTCCATTTCTAGACAACCACACTACGGGCTGAAATTAAACTAAAACTTGGCATTTTTCCTTAAGAAAGTCTCCTCTCAATCTATCATAGGGAAACACCAACCCGGTTTGACACAAAAATAAAAGAAAAGAAAAAGAAAATAAAGAAAATATTTTTCTCCTTGGGAAAGAACTGTGGTATTAAGAAAACTCCCAAAGTTTATTGCTAAACTACTCTTAACGAGGCGATTACCAAATTTGCGCGCTCATGAATCATTTAAAAAAACAAGCCTCAGCGTAGGCCCTTAGCGCATTTGCAAGGCACGAGTAGTGAAACAATGGAGCGTGTAAGACTAACCCGACAACACAATTAAAATTAAAAATCAAGCCCGATGAGGGCACAATTAAGCTCCTAAAACAAAATAAAAAAAATAAAAGGCCCGTCAAGGGCAATATCACAATCATCCAATCATGCCCGACAAGGGCCAAATCAAATCTAGCAAGGAAACTAAAAATGTCAACAAGGGCGGTCTAGGGCAATAAAATATCTCAAGCCCAACATGGGCAACTAACAACCAAATCAAATAGCACCACCTACCCCCCATAAAAAGGAAGCATTTCCCTCAATGCTTTAACATCAAATAAGGAGAGAAGGGCTGCAACTTCCTGGAGGACTATGCCTCATCATAATCAGTTGTTACCTCATCATTTGTGGCATCTCCACTAGGACCTGCGCCACTCTTTCGGGAGTGCGCAAAAACTGTGGAATCTCTAAGGACCTGCTGGAACTCTGGGTTCTGATAATCATCCAGTTCCTCATCCTCATCATCTACGAGAGATGCAAGCAAGTCGTCCATGGGTCCATGAGTGCAATGGGGTGGAGGTAAGTTGCTCAAATCTGCCTCGTCAACTGGCTACTTCCCTTTGGCTTTGTCAACATCCTTCCTGAGTGTTCTGGCAGACCCTTTGATGACATCCACCCTTTTGCACATAGTGGAAATGCTATCCACAACTCCATTGATGGCCTTCTTGACAGACGTATCAATCAACCCTGACAGATCTTTCGCTAAATCTATTAATTGCCTCTCATGGTTGTATGTTTTATCAACCATATCTTGGAGGCCATTTTTGGTCAATGATCCTCTAGATGCAGTGGTTGTGGGTGGGTGTGCTTCTGAAGTGGCCTTAGAAGGAGAGGAAGCATTTGCTTCAGCATCTGATTCATAAACCTTAACTTTCATCGATGTCTCTACCCTGAGCCTTTTGAAATAGGGGGCATCCTTATCTGTTTTCTTATCAAGATCCAGCACACCAGTGCGGGAGTATGAGTGTCACAACTGAAATAAGGAATGCCGGCATTTGCATAAGTTTTCTGATGATCAGAGGAAAGGGGAATGCATCACTACCCCTACGACCTTTCCTCTTGATCACCAAGGCAACAATCTCCCCAAAGTTGATATGGTCCCCCACCATGAATGAGGCTACCAGGATGGCCTCATCATAGGTGACCTTTTGGTCATTCTAAGAAGGTAGGAAGTGGGAGCAAATAAAATCATGCCAAAGGTGAGCCTCAAAGTGCAGGGACCGTTGTGGTGTGTCACCCCCTATAGTGTCCCAGAGAGGTGTGTCAGGAGCAATAATAGGAGCAGCCCACTCAAGAGGTTTGTGTTTGACAGTCAGCTTGGCAATGAGTTTAGGTGCTGGCTCAATTGGGGTGCTCTAATAGATGGTATAAATTGCAGCTGGAGTGATCCAAATTTCCTTGCCTCGAACTATTACTGATGCCAAAGCGGGGAAGGTTTCCGAACCCCCTTTATAGCCCTTAGCATCTTGTGTGGCTTGGTACTAGGCAAAGAACTCTTGGACTATCTCCTTGTAATAGTTTTCGGGCACCTCCTGGAATGGTTGCCATTATTGGTTGGCAAACTGTGCAGGGATGTTGGGTAGGTTATCCCCCACTGCATCCAGATTGAAACTCTGCTCCGTGTTGAAGGACCTATCTCTGTCATGATGATAAACGACACTCATACCTTTCACTCTGAATCGAATTCTCTCCTCCTCTGAAACTTGGGCACGAGAAGATTCTGGGGCCTTCTTCTTGCCCTATGAGGTTAGAGTGGAGGAAGAGGGAGTTATTGGCCTTCGTGAACTCCGCCCGGCATTGCTCTTGCAAGAAGACATATTCTGCACATAGAGATTGTGAGTCCAAAAACAAAAGAAAAATCTTTTGTGTTTTAGACATAAGTGAAAGAAAAAGATTAAAAAGAAGTTAACAAACTAAAAAGGATGGAGTGCAAAGAAGTAGAAAAACAAAGTAGGTGACTGATGGCTTATGCGGACCACGTGCAAACCACACCACACAGAGTGCATATTGCACGTGACTTCGCATGAGCTAACAGAAACCTACAGGGATTTTTGCAGTTAAGGTGCAAAGTTAGTGCCGACTGCACCAACCAAAGTATGCGTCTCACCATACTTTGCCCCTCAAAACAGTGAACTGGCAGCATTCTTTAATAGGGTGTGGTGCCTTGTACATTCCGCACCTCAAGATCTACGTGTCACATGCAAAACTCACAAGAAAATAATTTGGAATTTTAGGTTCCTTGTGTTCTTGTGAATTATGAACGTGATTCATAGAGTAAGATTTGCTTTACGCACCTTGGCACCATGCAGTAAACCAACAGTTGACCAAAAGGGGCCAACATAATATGACCACACATTCATCCAGGTACTCAGACTTCCTAGGAATTCATTATCATCAAATAAAATAAAAGAAGAGCTTAACGACTTCCCTTAAGAAGGGCATTACCCCATATATCATCGGGAACATCAAGCCTTCAATTACAACAATTAGGCACAAAAGTTCAATAACAATTTCTACCTCCCCTCACAAGATCATATACCCAACAAAACTGTTCAACTAAGATCATGGGTATACGAATAATAGCAAATTTCAGCCCCAATCATCAATTTTCAACCAAACTTCATTAAAAACGATGATTTGCCCTTAAGAATGACGTCACTCAATCTATCATACGGCCAAATCATGCATCAATCACAGTGGGTTACTCAAACTTCCCCCCAAACACATATTTTCAAGGCTAAAATTACTACAATCAATATGCATAATCACAATTTCAAGTTCTACCAAGTTGATACTATGCAAAATCCACAACACAAACTAAACTTGGGGACCAAAAAAATTTGGATCTCACCCAAAATCAACATGGGAATTTTAACAAGCATGCTTCACAATATGAGTTCCCAATCAACATAAAAACATGTATTTAACATTGTGGAACTTACCACAAGTGAAGATTAAGTGAAGAGAAGTAAAAATTGAAGTTTTTGAAAGTGTAACAATGGTGACCATGATTTTTGCCCGGAGAAACAAGATGGCGGTGCTAGGGTGGAGTGGCGGTGGAGATTGGGTGAGAGGAAGAGAAGAGTTTGGGGAATTTTGAGGGATATAGAGAGGATTTTGAGAGATAATTTTGAGAGTTGAGGGAGAATTATGAGACAAGAGAGGTGAAGGTGGCAGATATAAAAGGGAAAAGAAGAAGAAAAGGTTGTCGAATTGGTCAACGGGTTGGGTCGGTCAACTAAAAATTCAAACATATCTTGGTGCGCCGCAACGTGTGATTCGCACAAGCCCTTGTGCGAACCGCATGTCGCTTCGCATTTCACCTTTTCATGCCCAAAACTTGGCCAGCTTTCTATTCTGAGGTACGGAGGAGGTGCAACGCGTACTTAGGCATGTGCGAACCGCACAGCCCAGTGCATGTTTCTTCCACTTTACATTTTTCTTCCTAGGTTTCTATTTTGGGGTGCGTTGGTCTGTGTGATTCACACAATGCCTTGTGCGAATCGCACGGTCCTCCGCACGTCCCCTTTTTGCCCTATTTTTCCACCTGTTCATTTTTTCTTCTAAATGCATTCCTAAAACAAACTAAAAACAATAAAAGATAACCAATAACAAAGTAAAAACACTTGGGTTGCCTCCCAAGAGCACTTGATTTTACATCGCGGCTCGATGATAGTACCTCAACCTTAGTCATTGTCGAATAGAATGCCAATCCAGTTGGTGTGGCCCCATCTCAAGAAGGGGAATTACTCCTTCAACGTCCTTAAAACATCATCATGTTGCTGACTTGGCAACTCCTCAAACTTGGGCGTCTTGCCCATTTCACACTCCTCAAGAGCATGATCAAGCTTGACCTCAACATCAATCACCGAGACTACCCACAACTCATCCGAAGGCTTTGTGGGTTGGCATACGTTGAATGTCACTATCTCACTTCTAACTCAAAATTTGAGTTCACCGAGTTCAACATCTACAAGTGCTCTCCCTGTAGCTAATAGTGGTCACCCCAAGTAGATGGGTACATCAACATCTACTTCACAATCTAAGATCATAAATTCCACCAGGAGAATAAACTTGTCGACCTTTACCAATACGTCAAAGAGGATCCCTATCGGGAACTTAATGGACCGATCAACCATGAGTAGACGCATAGATGTAGGTTTGGGTGTACCCAATCCTAACTTCTTTAAGATCACTAGGGGAATCAAGTTGATTCTCTCCCCTAAATCACATAAGGCTTTACGGAACACAAATAGCCTAATAGTGCACGGTATGGTGAATGCACCCAAATCATCCCATTTTATAGCAACATTACTCGTCATCATAGCGCTACAGCTGTGTGAAATTTTAATGGTGCCCACATCAACAATCTTCTTCTTCTTGAGCAACTCTTTCATAAATTTGGCATACCCCAACATTTGTGTTAAGGCTTCAACCAAAGGAATATTTATCGAAAGCTTGCCGAACATGTCAACAAACTTATTGAATTTGTGCTCTTTCTTCTTCTTATTTAACCTTTAAGAGTATGGAGGAGGTCACTTTTGTAGTATGGTCAGCACTCTTTGCGCAATAGGAGGGTCCTTCTCAATAAAAATGACCACTTGGGGGGAGATTCAGCCTCCTACCTCTCATCATCAACTTTAACATTCACCAAAACATTGGGTGCACCAAGCTTAACCCTAATTTATAGCTCTACAACATCTTTTTCATGTACAACCTCTTCTTCTTTGTCACACGGCTCCACAATGGGTTCAACACTAGGCTTCTTCACTATAACAACTGGCTTATCCACCACACCACTCGTTCTTTCACTTCTAGTAATAATAACCATAACATGAGCGTCATTTTTAGGATTGGCTGTGGTGTCACTAGGGAGTGTTCCCTTCATTCTTGGATTCATTTGTTATGATAGATGGTTCATTTGATCCTCAAGATGCTTGATTGAGGCCGAATGAGAGCTCACGGTTTGATGAAGTGTTGAAACTTTCCTTTTAAGCTCATTAACTCTGATATTTGTTGTGTCTACCTTCTTCAAAACCAAGGACAATATGTCCTCTATCTTTGAGTGCTCGAGATTACTTATGGTGGGTTTATATAAGGAGTTCTATTTGTTTGGAGGTATGTAAGGATTGGAGCCTCGGTGATTGTATCTATCACTCTCTTTGTCACAATCCGTCCAATTTCCATCTCGTTCCTTGTCCTTAATCCAATCTTGATTCTCATCCCTCGGGCGATAATACACGGGACGAGAACCCGCCGACAAGTAGCAAAGTTTACCATCCACAATTGTTATGATCTCATCATCACTAGCCTTAATTTCTAGTGTACTCACAACATTCACAGTTTTAGCACTTCTAGCCCCTATCATATGCTTTGCCAAGAGGTCAATTTTCGTCATCATTTTTGCCATTGTCTCATCCCTCTTTTCATCCTTTCTCCGAATCTCATTTGTTAAGATGGATGTGGTCACTCCCCATGTAGGAACATCCGTCTTCCTTGTGTGCCAAGCTTGGTTAGTCTTGGTCATTCTCTCTAGAAGGGCCGAGGAAACATGAAATTGTAGATCCATGAAGGGACCACTTCCAAGATTGTTGGTCACAGACTTATTCATCGAGTTCAAGGATCTAAAGAAGCTTTGTAGCAAGACATTGTTTGGAAATCCATGGTTAGGACACAACATAAGCTTCTTCTTAAATCTCACTTATGACTCGTGCAAAGTCTCATCGAGAAGTTGGCGGTAGTTGGTAATTTAATCCCTCAACTGCATCATCCGTGATAGAGGGAAAAATTTAGTAGTGAAAGTGTCACGACCCAACCTACCGAGCCATGCGGGCGCCTACTCTATGAACCTAGATAGATGAACCCTTATCACTCGTCTAACAGGAAACTGCGAAAAACTCAAGTGTAACCATAAACTATCATTTTAATACATGAAAAACTTACAATTCTTTCATTCAGGGAAAAACTCCTTTATGACGAATGCAATGAAAACATTTTACAACTTTAAAACACCCTCCCAAGGACCTAGTCTAAACAGGTACAAGAGCTACTATAGGATTTAAATAGAGAGATGTAAATGAGACACAACTTCTGCCATGAAATCGAAGGACAGAAGCTGCTATAGATCACCATCATCATGTACCTATGAAACATCACCAACCCTGCAACCAGACTATACCCAAAAAAGGGTATAGCAAGAGTAGAGTCAGTACAACCATACATACTGGTAGGCATCATCAGATGACCCGAATCTACACTTGCCATCATAAAGGAAAACAGGGAAAACATGAAAATAACCAATATAGAATCATCCCCTACCAATTACCTTTACCAGACCCGACCTCAATCGATCACCTATTTGCACCCCCTTACCTCCACCCTTCTTATTCCTTCCGCTGCCAACTCCCTCACTCTCAAGTCTTCCGAGTCATGCTATGCTTAGACTTCCCAAGTCACACTAGCCTTAGACTTTCCAAGTCACAATAACCTTGGACTTCCCAAGTCACACTAGCCTTAGACTTTCTAAGTCACAATAACCTTGGACTTCCCAATTCACCCTGGCCTTGACCAACCACTAATTCCAATCCTGAATGCCTCTTCGTTATCCTAGTCAACCCCTCCCCCATGGCTATGCACTCAGAGATAACCCAGTAACTTCCATCCTAGAGCCACAACACCCATAGCAATTCTCAAAAGTAATCAGACCCCTCTCGGATCCCTATACAACTCTTCACAGGATAATACCAGCTAGTCACACAATGTCAGACACTCGGTCATTCCGCTAGTTTATCAACCCCATGTAAACCACTTCACAAACATGATCAACAATCCACAACAAACAACCATTATACCTCATTACATATCCCGGACCAACCTTGGATCCCCTCTAGGCAACACCTAAGTGTCAGACATACAACCAGTCTACACCATGACCAAACTCATAAAGTAATATAACAACCCGGCCTCTCAAGGAACAAAATACACAACCACAAATCATAACACAACCCGGTCCACTCAGGGAATCATTAAATAAAATGCAACAATACCATAAAGTAAACCCATACCAGGCGTTGTACCCGAGACAACCGTTAGTATTATCCCATACCAGGCGTGGTACCCGAGCCAATCGTTAGTATTATCCCATACCAGGCGTGGTACCCAAGCCAACCATTAGTATTATCCCATACCAGGCATGGTACCCGAGCCAACCGTTAATATTATCCTGTACTAGGCGTGGTACCCGATCCAACTGAATGTCACATAAATCAACAGTCACAAACAATGAACAATCAACACTTGTAAACCAACAAGCAATAACATCTAGTTCATGTCACAAGACTGAAAATAGGACTTTTGGACATTCCTAAATCATTCCCTAAGCAATGAAAACCTTAAAAATACTTAGACCAAAGTACAAAAACATACAATGTATACAAGAATCAATAACCATCACCTACTCTTTTCCCCGGGTACGTAGCTCAATTTCTAACCCGTCCGAAGACTAAATCCCGTTTCCCCTTTTATTAACACATCTTAATAACTACATTAATTTCAAAACCTTCCGTGTAACATGGGAAAACCACCCCTTAACCTTGGTGATTTATCCACTCCTTATTATTCTATTCTTACGCCCGAAACCTTATCTAGGAATTTCTCCATTTTTATTTCCTATTTAGTTACCCCCAAGCATTTCCCAGTTCCACGAACCTTTATAGCATCCCAGTCCCTGAAATCTCATCATTTCCCCATATCAAGACAACATGTACAACCAACAATTACATATTAGCCACTCACAATTCAACACAAACAACTCTTAGGGGTCATTTGGTGTGAGGGATAAAAACAAATAGGGATGGGATAAAATAAACAGTGATGGGATAAAATTTTGATGTAGTGTTTGGTTTCCAAGTCCGGGATAACTTATCCCGGTATTAACAATTCATACCAGGATAAGTTATCCGTCCCTTTTGGTGGTATAGTAATACCAAGACAATTTATCTTGAGATAAAGACCTTAAAATGACAAAATTACCCTCCACTCTGTAAAAAGAAGTCTATGCTCTTGCTTTCTCTGCTTCTATTGTTGCCACTGCTATCTATGATGTTGTGAACAACATCACTAAAATTGGATGCCTAGTGTCATTTCTATGTTAATCTTCACAGATCACCTGAAAATGAGTCGTGATGATGATTGCTTCTTTTTGGGCTATCTAGTTTACTGCTTTGAGAATGGCTACGCACATCTAAGAAAAATTATGAGAATGCATACACAAAAATAATTAAGCTAAATAAGATGGAGGTTTTATTTTTAAGAATGAATAACTAAGTTCTACAAAAAATATATATAAAAAGCTAAATAAGATGAAGGTTTTATTTTTAAGAATGAATAACTAAAGTTCTACAAAAAAATATATACAAAAAGCTAAATAAGGTGGAGCGTATTTTTGTAAACAAACATCTTATTCTTAGAAAGAATGCAATAAATATTATTTTTAGTACAACAAACCAAACAATCAATAAGAGATAATACCAGGATAACTAATCCTAACATAACTAATCCCAGCATAACTTATCCCAGCATAACTAATCCCAGCATAACTTGTTTCCCACCAAACAACCCCTTAGTTTACTCATAACCACTACCGAATCCGTCAGACTCCATGCTCGAAGGCCTAATCATGGATTCTCCTTTTCAACTATGCAATAGTACAAGTGAAATCAGGTCTATCTACTCAAGTGAAAATAACGCCTACCTGGATGCCAAACAGCTGCAAGGTTGCATTTTTCGGCTCTGTGGAGGCGTTCTCGGCTGGTTGATGGTCCTAGAATCTGCTTTTTCGTGCCCCTTCATCCATAATCCTTCCTCCCCATGGTTCCCAAGTCTTGGAGCATCATAGGAGGATTTTTAGAGAAACCCTCGTATGTTTCCTAACTGAGGAGGAGAAATCTTTTATTAAAAACTCATTCTAAGGCTACTGCCTCCAGTTATTCTGCTATAGAGGATGACCTTCCACAATAGTGGTCCACTATAGCGGATAAAATACAGCTATAGCGGAGTGATGTAAGCCCGGATGATTTCCTAAAATCTGAAAATTTTTGGCACGTCACCCCACTTAATACCAAAAATATTTTTAACTCGTTTTTGAATTTCATGACGTCGTGGTTTTTGAAATAACAACGGATCCGGTCATTACAGAAAGCATCTACCAACTCAGCCCAAGAGGTGATTGACCCATCCGACAATTCCTCCAACCATGCCGTGGCTTCCCCCGTTAGAGAGAACGGGAATAGGCGAAGTCGGATAGATTCTTGGGGTATGTTTTGGAAGATGAAAGGTTGGCATTGTTGACACCAAATTTTGACCTCCCTATATCTCGTTGGACTGTTATTTTACTAGTAGTATTTTACATTAAAATCAATTTCCTTAACGTATTACTTTTATTTATGAAATAATTCATGTGTTTTATTGTTAAGCTGACATCTTCTAAATTTTGTATTTATAAAAAATATAATTAATTTTTTAATTATTGCTATTTTATCGTGAATTTTGTCTAAAGTTATGTGACATTGATTTTACACAATTTGGCGAAGTGATTTTATAATTTATTATAACCTTCATTTATTGATTATCGTTATTATTAGTTATTATTATTATTATGTTTTATTATTATTATTATCATTATTATTATTTATTAACTATTATTATCATTTTCGTCATTATAATAAATACCGCTATTTTTTTGGTATAATTTTTACTATCATTATTATAATTACTATTATCGTTTTTTATCGTTTGGTTATATTCATTATTGATGCAATTGCTAGTATATTTATTATGTGTTTAATAACTATTGAGATAATAGCTCAATTTGCAATTTCCTTCTCAATTTATTTAAATTCTAGCCCCTTCCTATTTAATTTCTTTCAATTCTAACCTAAATTGAGTTAATTTGGGCTTAATTATAAATACCAAATTCAATTCTAATTTAACCCAATCTGGATACACCCGACCCGCTCCAAAACCAACCCATATTAAGACTGAATCTCAGCCGTTGATCGTTTCCGTTGATCTAAAACGATCAACGACCAAGATCTGCTCACCCCACCTATTTCCTTTTTAATAATACACCCTCACCCTAACCCATTTTTCTCAAAACCAGCCGCCCCACTCATTTCACACTCTCTTCTCCATCTCCATGCCTTCTCGGCACCACCATCCACTACCCCATCACCACCACAAACAACCTCACCGCCTCTCTTCTCTTGACCCCCACTATGATGGCCATCTATGGCCGGTAAACCACCGACGAACTCATCCACCAGCACTGCCTCTTACCTCCCTTATACCTCCTCTCACCACCGTTGTTTCGGATGGATCTCCGTCCGGTGAAATCCCAACTTCAGCCGTCCCCTTTCTCTCTTCTATTTTTCTCTCTCTGGTCTCCCAATCCACCATCGCCAGCACCAGGTTCGGCGAACTTCCACCTCAACCCGCTACCTCCCTCTCTTCTCCTCTTCACCATAAAACCCCACGATGCCACCAAATAGACCCGTTCTCTCCCTTTTTCCATTTCCCAAATCCAACCCCCAAAACTCTAAGCAAACCAAATGCCGCCTCCACATTAGACGAGTTGAAGAACACCGAGGGAATTTTGGCAGAGTTATGCTGAGTAAGTGAGATGCCAACATCAACCTTGGGGTGATTTGAGCAAGGAAGGGCATCACCAGATTCCAATTATTTAGATTTTACGATGGATGTGAATTATCTTCGGTATGGTCTCCCCATTGTTCTTTTATTATCCCAAATCAGTGTTTCAGGTATGGCATTTATATATTTGAATCATGTTGAAGTTAATTAGCGAATTGAGTATGAAATTGGTTGTGTTTTGTTCCTTATGGTCGTATATTGTCATTCATGATTGATGGATTCTAGCAAAGCCCTTAAATTCTTATTATGTATACTAAGAATTTATAGTTTGGTATGTTGCGGTTTGTGTTCATACTCTACACAAGCTATGCATTTTTCAAAGTCAGTATGACAACTGGTTTGATTTTATTTTATTTTCCCAATCAAGATTGGTTCATAGAAATTGCCTTCATACGGTACTCATGTTGTAAGCTTTGTTATTATGAATACGTATTCAACTCTTTGTGCTATTGATTATTTCGGTAAACTTTGATTCACTTTGGATGCTAATTGACCCTTCTTTGCTTTCACTGGTTGTGACAGCTTTAATATTTGTTTGATTATGGCAATGTGGCATGATTTGCCCCTAATTGACTTGGCTCATATGTTTAAGGAAATAATTCCCTTGATTGGTTTTCTGAATATTTTTCCTCCCTTAACTAATTGTCTCAATTTTAATACCTTCCTAATTATGGTAATCCTGATAATGTGCTCCTAATTGATTTGGCTCTGTTTAAGAGTTATGTCCCTTTGATTGCTTCTCTTGAACACTGATTTCCTCCCTTTTATTTAGTTGTCATGATTTTATTAGGAAAATTATGGTAACTGGGCATGATTTTATGCTAATAATGGATTTTACCAAGCTGTTTAAGAAAAAAGATTTTGTTAATTGATTTTTTGAAAAATATTCTTTCTTCCTATTCTATTGGCAATTGGTCATTGTATAAACAACCTCCTTCTTCATTAGTTGAAGAGACTTTACACATACTTACTATTCTCATATTTTAAAAGAACTTCTCTTCTTGGTTGACAAGTTAAACGATTGCTAAGTGTTGGACTTTGAAATATTTCTCATTATTTGCGGCTAACTGGTTAGTTTTCTATCGATGTAGATTTCAATTCATACGCATGATTTCTTGTAGTTTAGAATGTATGTTTTAATCTATATGTGTTTATCCATGATTGTTCTAGGTATGTCTTTAATGTCTCTGTATCAATGATGTGAGGCATTATAGGAACATGCCTACAGGATTTAAACTTTGAATTTGTTTCCTGTCTGCTCTGTTTTGGCATCAAGCTACTGTTAATTATGAAATTAGTTAGCTCCTGTCTTACATTGGTCATGCTGATTTATGTGACTATCTTTTGAATCTGTCCAGTTTTGTCATTATGCTATTTTGTTGAATACGGAGGTCCTAACGCATCCCTACTACTTGACATAAGCACTGCCTAGGATCCTCGAGATTCTCAGGAACTTTGACATGTAAAGAGGTGATTTTGAGGGTTGTAATAGGATCCTCCGAATTCTATGTCCTACCCTGTGGACGACCTCTAGCATGACCACCTCTACCTGCTAAGACCACAGCCTTGGGATGCTGATGAACCTAATTACCGGTCTCCCTCTAAGGTCACTCCCTCTTAAAGTAGCCCAGATCACCACAATGGAAACAACCACGATCAAATACAGGCCTGCTAGCAGATGAATAAGAAGTTCCCTGGCCCTTAGGAGATGAAAACTGTTGATTATCTCCCGGACGACCACCTGTAGCACCTAGCAGAGCTGACAGAATAGGAAGGGCTGAGGATACCTGATGATTCTGGCCCCTGGAGTATGAACCACCATAATTTCCCTCGTTCTGGGGCTTCTTGGCTAACACCTTAGCCTGCCCAGCCTGCCTGCCTCCCTCAAGTTTCTTTACATAATCCACTACTTCATTGGAGCCTTTCCCTGAAGAAGTCATGTGCACAGACAATACTTGATGCTCAGTATTCAAACCCTTGATAAACAACTAAACCCTCTCCTCCTCGGAACCCAGCAAATATGTAGCAAAATGAGACAACGCATGAAATTTTACCTCGTAAGCAGAGACTGACATGCTACCCTACTCCAAATTTAAGAATTCATCTTTTTTCTGGTCCCTCAAAGTACGAGGTACTTACTTCTCTAAGAAAAGAGAGTGGAACTTCTCCCAAGTTAGTAGAGGTAAAACAGATGACCAACACTCCACATGAGATCTCCACCACTGCTTGGCATCACCCTGCAGCTGAAATTTGACGAACTCAACCCCATACTATTGTATAATTCCCAGCTTGTGTAACCTCTCATAACAATCCAGTATGAGCTCATAAGCATCTTCCCTGTCCGTACCCTGGAAAGTAGGAGGTTTCAGCTTGAGAAACTTGGTCAGCATCTCATGTTCATTTCCTGTCATCACTGGGCCTAGCATTCGCCTGAAGAAGTCACTTGTGCCTGAAGTTACATCCATCCTAGGAGCCATAGGATCTGCTGGCTGAGTGCCCAGAGCCAGGGTTTCCACGCCCGCGGGTATGGCTCCAGCCCCAACAAAACCACTCAAGAAATTCCAAGCCTGCTGAAATGCTCCGGGCATCATAGAGGGAAGGCCTGCCCCTCCAGCTGGTGTCGCCTCTGCCTCCCCCCGCGCCCCTTCATCCTTCACAACAACTTCTATATCTTCGACAACTTGTTCCTGAGGTAGGGGAGGGGTTGCCTCTCGCACTTCTGTAGCAGCTTAAGCCCCACCCCTAGTGGGTATGGCTCTTCCTCGTCCTCTGCCCCTTCACCTGCCTCTACCACAGATGGTCGGGCCCACTGCTGGGACCGCTGGTCTAGCTCTGTTGTTCCTTGTGTTAACCATCTGCGGATAGAAGAGTGAAAGAGTCAGATACCAATTTGTATCACCAGATACCAATTGGAATCAAGTTATAGCACGATGGAATAAAGAAGAGAGTTTCCTAAAGTCCTATAGCCTCTCGAAGAAAAGTACGGACATCTCCGCATCTTTCCGCAAGACTCTACTAGACATATTTTTGTACGACAAGATCAACAAACCTAGGGCTCTGATACCATCTTTGTCATAACCCAGACCGCCATGAGTGGCACCCACCTAACCCCCAGATGACTGAACCAGTAGAGTCCAACTCTCAGCCTAGCCTAATAGCTTAAAACAAGTATAGAAATGTAAACTAGCATTCAATCATAAATAAAATCAACTCTATAAATAAAATAAACTGCAGAAATCCCTCCCTAGAATCTGAAAGTCATCGTACCAAAAACATCTACCAAAAACTAGAGTACGGTGATGCAACCTCAAATATAGAAATAGTCTAGGCCCAAACAAATGGGCTACAACTCAACTAGATAGACACCAAGGCAGCTCGGTCAAAGAACTCACCCTTGATATCTAGAAAAGTCAGGCCTACAAGTGAGATCGTGCGTCAACCATCAGAAGATTTCTTGTACTCACAAAAAGACAAACAAGTGCAGTATCAGTACACAACCCCCGTGTACTGGTAGGATCATCAGCTAGTTCCAAATAAACAATGTATGAGTAGTACAAAATCAAGTAAGAGTATAGAAAACACATACGCAAGTCAATAGGTATTCCTAGACTACAAGTCTCTACCTAACTTGTCCCACATGTAAACCACTTCACAGTTATGATCAATAATCCACAACAATAACACTCATATCCCGTTACATATCCCAGACCCACCCTGGATCCCCTCTAGACAACACCTAAGTGTCAGACATACCACCTGGTCTACACCAAGACCAAAACTCATAAAGCAATGCAAATAATCCCGGCGTCTCAAGGACCAAAATACACAACCACAATTCAAGTTCACAACCCGGTCCACTCAGGGAATTATTAAATAAAGATGCAAAAACACAATAAAGTAAACCCGTATCAGGCTTGGTACCTGAGCCAACTGTTAGTATTATCCCGTACCAAGCATGGTACACGATCCAACTGTTAGTATTATCCCATACCAGGCGTGGTACCCGAGCCAACCGAATGTCACATAAATCCACAGTCACAAATAATGAACAATCAACACTTGTAAACCAACATGCAATACACCTAGTTGATTTCACAAGACTGGAAAATAGTACTTTTGGATATTCTAAATCATTCCCTAAGCAATGCAAACCATACAAATACTTAGACCAAAGTACACAATATATAGTGCATACAGGAAGCAATAACCATCACCTACCTCGAATAAGCAAGCTCTACAATGCTGAAGCTTTTCCCCTTTCAGGATCACTTGCTTGTTCTTGATCTAGAAACAATACAGAGTAACCAAAAATCAATACTTATGGCCTACAAATTACTTGGATTATGAAAAATCCCAAATCCCAGGCCAACCATGATCATTCCACCCATTCCCGGGCTTTACCACAATTTATTCGCCTAAATTCATCATTTTTACGGATTCCCTTAGAGAATTATGGCTAAATGATCATTACCCATTAACAAGAATCAATACCCAAGAACTCTAACACCCTAGAATCCCCTTTTTCCCTGGATTCTATCATCCCTAGGTCATCCCAAACCTTTTCCCAAGTCCACCCCTAGCAATTCTATAGCATAGGAAAGATATCACGGAGTTTGGGGAGTAGAATCCTTACCTTTAGGATGAAAAATGATGGAAAACTGGTAGAAGTTGCCCAAAATTAACTCCTTCTTCTCCCAAAATGAGTTACAGAAAAACTGAACAATTTTGGGGAAGTTTCTGCATTAAATTCCATCACGCTCCGCTATAGAGGTCTGCTCCACTATAGAGGTACTATCGTGGCAGAGTCATCCACTATGGCGGAGGCTGACTAACGTTGACTTCCGCTGTAGCAGTTATTTCTCCGTTACAGCGGAGGTCGCTATGGCAGAGTGTCAACCACTGTAGCGGTTGACACAGGATAGAAAGTTTTAAAATCTCCAAAACTAGTCCATTTTACAACACACTTATTTTCTCATCATCCCAGAATAACCCCTTCACGTTAACCTCGATTCCGGGAGTTCTACTTACCCAAATTCGATTTCAAAAAGTACCCCGGACTCCTTTATGTGTTAGCTACGAGGAAAACTAGCTTGAATCTAGACTTCAAACCCAATCTTTACACGGATTTACCTAGACCATACCTCACTCCAAAACTGGTCGAGAATAGCCTAGCCCAGAATTTCAAACTCCTAAACCCAGAGTTTCTAACTCTAAAAATTAGCACGAATAGTTTACCCGTAATGACGGACTCGGTCGTTAAAATTATACACCCTCACCCTAACCAATTTTTCTCAAAACCAGCCACCCCACTCACCCCCGCACTCCCTTCTCCATCTCTACTCCATCTCGGTACCACCATCTACCACCATCCACTACTCCATCACCACAACAAATTACCCCACCGCCTCTCTTCTCTTGACCGCCATCGCTGATGGTCATTTATGGCCGGTAAACCACCGGTAAACTCCACCACCAGCACCACCTCTCACCTTTTTTCTCCCTCCTCACACCACCATTATTCTAGATACGTCTCCTTCTGGCGAAATCCCAACTCAAGCTACCCCCTTCTCTCTTCTCTCTTCCTCTCTCCTCTCCTAATCCAACATCACCACCACCAGGTTCAGTGAACCACCACCTCAACCTGCTACCTCTCTCTTTTCTCTGTAAAAAACTATGACGCCACCAAACAGACCCGTTCTCTCCCTTTTTACGTTTCCCAAATCAAACCCCCAAAACTCTAAGCAAAACCGACACTACCTCCACCTTCGATGAGTTGAAGAACACCGAGGGAATTCTAGCAGAGTTATGCTCAATGAGTTAGATGCCAACATCAGCCTTGGGGCAATTTGAGAAAGAAAGGGCATCACCAGATTCCAATTATTTGGATTTTATGACGGATGTGAATTATCTTCGGTATGGTCTCCCTATTATTTTTTTATCATCCCAAATCAGTGTTCCGGGTATGGCATTTATATATTTGAATCGTGTTGAAGTTAATTAGCAAATTGAGTATGAAGTTGGTTGTGTTTTATTCCTTATGGTCGTATATTGTCATTCATGATAGACGGATTCTAGCAAAGCCCTTAAATTCTTATTATGTATACTATGAATTTCTAGTTTGGTATGTTGCGGTTTGTGTTCATACTCTACACGAGCTATGCATTTTTCAAAGTTAGTATGACAGCTGGTTTGATTTTGTTTTCTTTTCCCAATCAAGATTTGTTCATAGAAATTGCCTTCATATGATACTCATATTGTAAGCTCTGTTATTATGAACACGTATTCAACTCTTTGTGCTATTGATTATTTCGGTAAACTTTGATTCACTTTGGATGCTAATTGACCCTTCTTTACTTTCACTGGTTTTGACAGCTTTAATATTTGTCTGATTATGGCAATGTGGCATGATTTTCCCCTAATTGACTTGGCTCATCTGTTTAAGGAAATAATTCTCTTGATTGATTTTCTGAATATTTTCCCTCCCTTAACTAATTGTCTAAATTTTAATACCTTCCTTATTATGGTAATCCTAATAATGTGCTCCTAATTGATTTGGCTATGTTTAAGAGTTATGTCCCTTTGATTACTTCTCTTGAGCACTGATTTCCTTCCTTTTATTTAGTTGTCATGATTTTATTAGGATAATTATGGTAACTGGGCATGATTTTCTGCTAATAATGGATTTTACCAGGCTGTTTAAGAAAAAAGATTTCGTTAATTGATTTTTTGAAAAATATTCTTTCTTCCTATTCTATTGGAAACTGGTCATTATATAAAAAACCTCCTTCTTCATTAGTTGCAGAGACTTTACACATACTTAGTATTCCCATATTTTAAAAGAACTTCTCTTCTTGGCTGACAAGTTAAACGATTGCTTAGTGTTGGACTTTGAAATATTTCTCATTATTTGTGGTTAACTGGTTAATTTTCTATCGATGTAGATTTCAATTCATACGCATGATTTCTTGTAGTTTAGAATGTATATTTTAATCAATCTGTGTTTATCCATGATTATTCTAGGTATGTCTTTAATTTCTATGTATCAATGTGTAATGACCCTTCCGGTCATTTCCACGTTTAAGTTTGAAGCCAAGCAAATCGACAAAAGTTATCGTAAGCTCTTTAACAAATTTCCTGAACTTTGGGTAAGATGTCTCTGGGCTTTTCTCCCAATATATAAAGAGTTAGAAGTCCCCCCAAATATCAAATCGAAGGTCTACGAGTCTAGTTTCCAACGCACAAAACCTCACATCCAACTGATCTCGGAGTAAAACGTTATGACTGTTTTACCGCGGACTATCTGGCAGAAAACGGGTTACGAACCGGGTCGCGAATCGGGTCGGGTTAAACGCGATTTAAGCCTCGACTTCACGTTTTAAAATGCCATTTCAGTTCCGAAACAGTAATAAAACATAAGGGAGGATCCCGAGAGAATTCTTGAGTATCAAAATCGTGCGTTGGCGAATTACGAGCCTAAACTTAAGAATTTTATTAGCATCGTGCGTGTATTTGAAAATATTTTATTTAAAAGTTGAATTTGGTAAAAACTATATTAGTATTGCCTTTTCAAAATATTTTAAAGGTTTATGGGAAATTTTTGTGAAACGTTATAATGGTTTATGTATTTATTTTATAAAGTTTTTATACATTGTATTATTTTAACGGAGATAGTAAAATTAGTGTGTTGAAATTTATTATTATAATATAGTAGGTTTTATTTGAAATGATTTTCTGTTAATTATGGTATATTCAAAAATTATATTTATTATACCACGAATATATGCAATACCCGAGTATATACTTAACGGGTCGAGTTGGTTGCCACCTCCACTTCCACGTGGAAGTGGAGGGCTAACACAACACATACCAAGCTTGAAAGGTGGCATCACCTAATCATTTCATAGTGCTAAATTCTAAATAATTATGTACTTATTAATTTACTTGCTAGTTGCTGCCACTAGTGTTCAGCATGCCAACTTAATCATTTGGAGCAAATTGCAAAGGCAATTGCTGCCAAACGAAAATAACTCTTCTTTGAAATATAATTGTGGTGCAAAAATTACCACAGTACATCATTCACTTGTCACGTTAAAAGTTGATTCCAATAAGCAGGATCTTGATAATTTATTGGATCACCAAAAAGAAAATTGATTATCTACGTCAAATTATTCAAAAGCCCGAATTCGAGATTAATTTTATTTTGGAGATTCTCGGAGTGGTTCCGGCTCAGAAACCATCGTTCAAGCAGCTTGTCGTCGGACGACAGGTAGGTTACGGTTTATTTTCCCTAGACTCCGCATATATAGAATAAAATTGTATTAATGGGCATCCTTGGGTTGGATTATTAGGTTGGCACCACAGACCTCGACCGCTTTATTCATGTCCGCCTTCTTTTATTTCTCCGTTGCTTGTAGTATTTGCCGTTGTATTTTATTTATCCTTGTGGTCCTGTGATGCCTTGTTGACTCTAGAACATAGAAGGTGGGATTTTGGGAATGTCCGCGAGTCCCGGGCATAGAATTATCCTTCTAGGCTGGTTATGCTTGCTGAGTAGCTGTGGGCCTGTGCAGGGTCGATAGGTTGATTGTGAGCTGCGGGGGCAGCTATTGTGTGTGATCATACCATTTCCATGCATATAAAAAGGTTTTATCCATGTTTTACCGTGGTTTTGGCTTCGGGCCTACTGGCACTGTTTTCTAAACCTTGCATGGCCCGGGGGGTCCGTTTTTTATGGAAATGATTTGGAAATGGTTGATTTGACTTGTGAGTATTCTTGGGTAAAAGAAAGTAAAATTATGTTTTAAGACACCAGTTTTACTACTACACTAGACTCGGCAGGGCCGGAGTGCTAGTTGAGTTTTCTTGCTACTTTAGATGATTTTTAGCCTCGGTCGGACCGAGCACCTGAGATGACTTTTTACTCTTTAGACCCGGTTACGCCCGGGCACCCTTGGAGGGGTTTTTGAGACATTTTCCTACTACTTTAGTCCTGGACAGGGTCTGGGCATTGCATATTCGAGACTGGGTCTCCATCCTGATACCGGACTTGCTTCCGGGTGACATGTTCTGATACTTAGTTTTAGTATGGGGTCTGGGACCTCCATGGACCTTGCCATCCGGGCCAGGGGCTACGGGCTGCGTGTCCCGGAGGAGGGGTATACGGTGAGTAGAGGTATACGGGCAGTGTCCTTCCATGGAACCTACCTGCTGGGTCCGGATCGGCGCCGGAGGAGGTACATACAGAGATACCATGGCACTTGAGATCTTCATGCATCATATCATTCATTGTTTGAGGCTCCACCCTTGTTTGTTGTTTGCTGATTGTACGCTCCGTAGTATGGGATGCCGGAGGGTTTGTTTTCACTTGTTTGTGTTCCTCGGTTGTATGGGCGGCCGAGGGACTGTAGGTAGACTTTTGCTTTTTACTTACAGAATTGTTCTCTATTATGGATAAGTATGAAATTGGTATGATTAGTTGAGTTGATTCTTGTCTCTGAGCAATGCCTATTATACTGCTTTCTCTCTTCTTCTTACCACTTGCGGTTACGGTGTCGTATACCGTCCATTTCGTAAACTTATTTTGTATACACTGTTGTTGCAAGACCCCAGGTGCGTTATTTCTCACTTCCACCTGTGCCTATGGTGTGTATATTCTGCTTACTGGCCTCACATGTGGTTCTGTTGATTTCCCTTTGGGCTAGTTCCTGTGTACCTTTCGTTGATTTCTGTGACTGCTTGCTTCTATTCTGTCTGTTACTACGCTTTTATCTTATATGTGCCCAGTCGGCCTATGATACCTACTGGGTACCTTATGCTTCGCATTTGGTGCTCACCCTACCCCCTGCATCTTGGGTGCAGATCCTAGCATGCGCGCCATCGCGTTAGACCGTTGTGATTCGTGCTTGGAGATCTGTTGAAGACTACTCCAGGCTGAGGGTGAGCTCTTGGCGATCGGAGCTTAGCTTTAGTTTATCTTTTGCTTCATGTACTCTATTACCATTCAGAGACATCTGTATATATAGTTTTGGTTTATTTGTACTCCATGTATGTAGTTTGGCTCTGTACTATGAAACCAGGTCTTGGGGTTTGGTTTAGTTTTCGCATATTTATATATTTATATCCCTGTTATCTATTTTATTTGTCTTGTTCCCTTATTTGCTAGATAGTAGCCCATTACTAACTGTTCTGGGCTACGGGGATTGGTTCACCTACCGGAGGTTGTAGGTGCCATCATGACCGAGAAATTAGGTCGTGACAACTTGGTATCAGAGCTTTAGGTTCACCGGTGTCATCGGTATAGGAGCCAATGTCTAGTAGAGTCCTGCGGATCGGGGCGGAGACGTCCGTACTCAATCTTTGGGAGGCTACAGTGGCATTTTAGGAACTTTGACTCTTTCATTGCTTCTGTGTCGTGCGTTGTACCCTTGAAGTTTCTGGAAATCTCATTTGTTCTACTTCATTCTTCTGCAGATGGTTCGTACGAGATCATCAGCAGCACGCGAGGATGAGCCTCCCACTCCAGCTAAGGGTCGAGGACGCCCTCGATCAGTGGCACCTGCTAGAGCTGCTAGGGTGGAGATAGAGCCCGAGTAGCATGTGGTTCAGGGGGCAGCCCAGGTACCGCCAGCTCCAGCGCCAGCTCCAGTACCAGCTCCAGTGCCCACTTCTGTGCCAGCTCCAGTCACAGCTCCATCTCCAGATATTCGGGGATTACTATTACAGCTTTTGGGTGTGATTGGAGAGCGGCCTTCTGAGGTAGCGCAGACATCCGCTCAGGGGGCAGCCCTGGGTGCACAGAGCTCAGGAGCGCAGCCTGCTACTATGGCTCCCCGTGCGGAGGTCATTCCGGTCCCATCTGTTGCACAGCCTCTTGCTCCTCGCCCAGCTATGACAGAGTCAGAGCAGAAGGCATTGGGTAGGTTTTTGATGTTAGCACCTCCGGGATTTGCTGGTACTTCTGGACAGGATCCACATGACTTTATTACTACATGTGAGGAGATGTTGCATCATCTGGGTTTGTTGGAGACTCACGGGGTTGGTTATACTACCTACCAGTTGGAGGGCCCATCGAAGTTATGGTGGAGGGCCCAGGTTGCTTGTAGATCACCATCGTCACCTCCTGTGACCTGGTCTGAGTTTTATGAGGCCTTTATGGCCAAGTTCCTACCTCAGAGTGATTGGGAGCGTCGCAGGGAGCAGTTCACTCACCTTGTGTAGGGAGCTACGACTATCTCGGAGTATGAGACCCGCTTTCATCAGCTAGCACCATTCGGAGCTATGATCATTCCTACCGAGGCTGATAGGATTCGCAGATTTGTATGGGGTTTGAGGCCAGAGATCAGGCAGCCAGCTGAGATATTGATTTCCAGTGGTCGGTCATTCCAGGATATTGTAGACTATGCTCGCACTGTGGAGGATTTACAGCGACATGATCAGGGGTCCAGAGATAAGAGGCCTCGATATCAGGGTGTCTATAGTGGTTCCAGATATGGTGGTAGAGGTCCTGGCCAGTGGAGCCGGAGTTATCAGCCACAGCAGTACCAGGGTCAGTCCAGCAGACCGGTTCAGGCTTCCATTCAGACGTTCGGTAGTACCCAGTTTGAGCAGGGTCAAAGCAGCCATCAGGGCTATGGCGGCCAGTCTTCGAGGGGTACAGTTTCTGGGGCATCAGGTCGTGGTGGTCATACGGGATCTGCTGGTTCATCTCGACTGAGTAGGCCATCAGGGGCTTGTTTTACTTGTGGTGCGATAGGTCACTTTGCCAGAGATTGCCCTCAGCAGGGTACAATTCAGTTGGCCGAGCCTTTACGGGTAGTTCAGCCCCCGGCTAGAGGGGGTGGTCGTCAGAGTAGAGGTGGTGCTCCACGTGGCAGAGCAGGTGGTAGGGATGGCGGTCGGGCAGGTGGAGGTCGTCGTCAGTTTTACGCGGTCCCTAGGAGACCAGAGGCAAAGGCCTCAGATGCTGTGATTACAGGTACGATTTTTGTGTGCCATCAGTCTGCTATGGCTTTATTTGATCCTGGATCCACTTGTTCATATGTGTCTGCCTACTTT